>LAPY01001284.1:25240-48559 GCA_000970635.1 Eragrostis tef
TGTACGTAAGCCTTTAGACATGAAATGGGGGCTCCGTGCAAAACTACACAGGGGTCAGTTTGCAAATATTTGGATCGCGATCCAAATTAGGGGTCCTTTTGCAAATACTCTTTCTAGCTCGACGACCCCACGTCCGGCGGCGGCGAGGCACTCATGCCGCCGGTTACCTCTGCGCGGCCCTCCGCCACGCGTTCCGAGCAATGCTTCGCCAGAACCACCTATTCGGCTTTCTCCGGCCTCCCTGTGCCACCGTCATGCGCGGGGCGGGGCGGATGCGGCCGGCTCCGCTCCTCCTCGGCGTCTTGCAAGTCCGGCGATTCCTCTTGCCAGGTACTCACATCAAATCCCACCTCTAACTGAAGCTTGCACGGCGTCGTTCTTGCGGCCTCGTATCGGCAGGTGCTTTGCAGCATGTATGTTCTGCTATTGCCAGGGGCGACCGGCGGGCCGCGCACCACGTGCTCGACGCTTTGCCTTCAAGGACGTAGTCACCAGAGATTTGTTTATTGATTTCCCTTAAGAAACAATCTCTGCCATTCTTGGGTCGCACGGAACTTGATCAAATTGAGCCGTCCGTTGTCATACTCCTGTTCAGTGTAGGCAGCAGTTTCGTTTGGGTCCACGTTGTTCAAGTGCATTCCTGAAAATGACTCCAATGTTTTGCAGATGTGCTCGCACATGTCTGTCTGCCACCTAATTATTTTCATTCCTATATGCTTAGCAAAAACAGGTCTGAATTTCACAATATATCCGGACAATTTGTTCAACAAGCTTCTACTCATGCTTAGCAAAAAACAGGTTTGAATTTCCCAATATATCCGGACAATTTTTTCAACAAGCTTCTGCTCATCTGTACAGTGGCAACAGCAGCCTGTCAAGATCTAGTAGTCTATAACAGATTCCATGGGCGCCATGGCAATGCTTTTGTTCTGTAAACCCTCAAGCCAATCATCTCGCTGCCCTGTTCCCGCATTCATCTTCAACGTTCCTAAATTGCGTGACAAACAGCTAACATTGATGGTACCAATGAGCTTTGACTATCTTGATGGCTTTCCCTATGAACTGCTTTTTGGTGGCTCGCTGGGAGAGAATTCGGTTCTCTCGGGAATAGATATCCACGAGTGCTACTAGAACAACTTGAAGTCCTTCTTCATTCTTTACCACTAGTTATTACCTGTTGCCTCTGGCAGCCGACAATGGTTGAGAAAAGAAACTATTTAATTACATCATTCACCATTTCGGAAAGGTGCTAAAGAGAGATCAGATACTTGCCCGTGATCTGTTTTTTCAGGTTTCAGCTTCGTTGCTTTTCCCAAATCCCAAAATTCCCTGGCCTGGATATCTGGCACCGAATTAACTTTTGCTGACTCAAAAAGTCCAAAACCGAATAAGATACGTACCTTATGCTCCCTGATCAGTATTGTAGGTTGTTGGTAGCATTGTCCTCCGGCCAAGGCAAGGCGACATGGGTAATGGTCATCTCCAGCTAGAAAAATTTATGTCGACAGCTACCTTCCTACATTCCCTTGGTAGCTGCATGCCCATAAGTTTATCGCAATGATCCATTTGTGTTCTCGATACAACTGTTGAGACAAACAGGCACAGTCCAATGGCTGCTGCATGCAACTCGGTCATGCTAGTACTCTTGGTGATCTTGCTGTCAGCCTATTCCCAGGTGTCCCTTCTTCCTCTCCAAACTCGACTCGGAGCAGCGGTAATGGCAGCCACACCGACCTTGCTGCTCTGCTGGCTTTCAAAAGTCAGCTCTCCGATCCTCTCCGAGTTCTTGCTAACAACTGGTCAACCAATGTGTCTTTCTGTCACTGGGTTGGTGTCTCATGCAGCCGCCACCAGCAGCGGGTCACGGCTTTGTATTTGCCGGACGTGCCCCTCCAAGGCGAGCTCAGCCCACACCTTGGTAACCTCTCTTTCCTCTCACTGCTAAACCTCACAGGGACTGGCCTTACCGGCACCATCCCTGCTGATCTTGGTCGGTTAGGTCGACTTAGGGTTCTAGGTCTCTTAAAAAATGGCCTCACAGGTGCCATTCCTGGCACCATCGGAAACCTATCACGGCTCGAATATCTTGACCTAGGTAACAACAGCCTCTCGAAGCAGATCCCAACAGTGATGCTCCAAAATATGGGCCGTCTTCGGAACATTTCTCTTAAAAACAATTATTTGAGCGGCCATATACCTTCCCTGAGGTACATTCACCTTGGAAATAACAGCCTATCTGGCCCGATACCACACGGTTTGGGTTCCCTATCCCTGCTAGAGTACTTGTACCTACAACGCAATCAATTCTCTGGCGAAGTACCCACGACCATCTACAACATGTCTCGGTTGCAATATGTCTCCCTCGCAGTAAACAATTTAACTGGGTCAATTCCATGCAATCAAACTTTTAGTCTTCCGATGTTAAAATGGATTTCCCTTAGTTGGAACAAATTTGTTGGTCGGATTCCGTTTGGGCTTGCGGCATGCCAGTACCTGCAAGCTCTCTCTTTGTCCTCCAATTCATTTGCCGATGTTGTGCCAACATGGTTAGCTCAGCTGCCACACCTTGCTTATCTTTACCTGGGTGCCAATCACCTTGTTGGATCTATCCCCACTGTTATGGGCAATCTTACCCGTCTGACTGTGCTAGACCTCTCTTACTGTATGAACCTTACAGGACACATTCCGACAGAACTAGGCAAGATGGGTGAACTCTCGTGCCTGCATCTAGGAAGCAATGAGCTAACAGGTGCAATACCGAGTTCTATTGGAAATTTATCTAAGTTGTCTTTCCTAGAACTAGCTGTAAATCAATTATCTGGATCTGTACCAACAACACTTGGCAATATCCCAACTCTATACTTGCTTAAGCTACATATCAATAATCTCAAGGGGCATATGGACTTCTTGTCCTCCCTTTCCAATTGTGGACAACTCCAGTTTCTTACCTTATCTTATAATTCTTTTACTGGGGTGGTCCCTGACTATGTGGGAAACCTCTCCACACAATTACTTTGGTTTTATGCAAATAATAATGCTCTAACAGGTGACCTTCCATCGACGCTGTCAAACTTAAGCAGCCTTGACATGATTCAACTTTCCAACAACCTACTCACAGGAGCAATTCCAGAATCAGTCACACAGATGCAAAATCTGACGTGTCTTGATGTCTCCAACAATGATATGTCAGGCCCTATCCCGACACAAGTTGGTATAGCCAAGAGCCTACAAAGGCTGTATCTCTATGGCAACAAATTCTTTGGCCCTATACCCGATAGCATTGGTAATTTGAGCAGCCTAGAGTACATCTCGTTTTGCAATAATAAGTTCAATTCCACAATACCAGCAAGCATATTCTACCTTGTCAAACTTATCTATCTAAATTTTTCTCAAAATTCCTTCACCGGTCCTCTACCAGCTGATGTCAGTGGGCTAAAACAAGCTACTTATATTGACTTTTCTTCGAACCACTTGGTTGGAAGCATCCCAGAAACGTTTGGAGAAATTGTTATGCTGACAACCCTAATTTTGTCGTACAACTCATTTGATGACTCGATTCCATATTCCTTTCAGGAACTTACTAGCTTAGAATATCTAGACCTCTCCTCCAACAATCTATCGGGTACCATTCCCAACTTCCTTGCCAATTTCACTGACTTGACAACTTTGAATCTCTCCTTCAATAGGCTAGAAGGCAAGATACCAGACAGAGGTGTGTTCTCAAACATCACATTGACATCATTGATTGGTAATGTTGGCCTATGTGGTGCTTCACGTCTAGGATTTCAGCCATGCATTCAGAAGTCTGAATCATCAGATAATGGACACGTTCTGAAACTTATTCTTCCTATTGTCATCATAGCAATTGGTTCCATTGTTCTTTGCATTTACCTAACAACCAGAAGGAAACATAAGAAAAAGGGAGAGGTTGATGCTTCTGCCATTGATCTGAGTAATGCCACGAGTCATACGGTAGCCCTTTATCATGAGCTTGTTCGTGCCACTGATAATTTTAGCGAAAACAACCTTTTGGGAACTGGGAGCTTCGGAAAAGTTTTTAAGGGCCAACTGAGCAAAGGTTTAGTGGTCGCAATAAAAGTCCTAGATATGCAGAAAGAACAGGTCATTAGAACATTTGATGCCGAGTGTCGTGTGCTCCACATAGCTCGGCACCGGAACCTGATAAAGATCATAAACACATGTTGCAACCTGGAATTCAGAGCATTGGTGCTGCCGTACATGCCCAATGGCAGCTTAGAAATGCTCCTCCACTCAGAAGGCAGAAGTCACTTGGGGTTCCTCAAGAGGCTGGACATCATGCTAGACGTGTCAATGGCAATGGAATATCTGCACCATGAGCATCACGAGGTGGTCCTGCACTGTGACTTGAAGCCCAGTAATGTACTCTTTGATGAGGATATGACGGCACACGTGTCTGACTTTGGCATTTCAAAGTTGCTATTAGGCGATGACAACTCCATGATCACGTCAAGCATGCCTGGAACACTTGGGTACATGGCACCAGGTACGCTTTGCACTCTTGCTTAATCATGTACGTGCTAAACAATCTAATGGTATATATCATCCAATAATTTTGGTCAACGAATCATGCTTAATTTTGTCTTCTGAATTTTCATAATCAGAGTACAGATCTTTTGGAAAGGCATCCCGCAAGAGCGATGTGTTCAGCTATGGAATCATGCTCCTTGAAGTCTTCGCTGGAAAGCGACCCACAGACCCTATGTTTGTGGGTGGAATGAGCATTAGGCAGTGGGTTTATCAAGCATTTCCGACCGAGCTTACCTCTGTTCTAGATGAGCAGCTACTGCAAGATTCTTCTTCTTCGATCTTCAAACTGAATAACATCCTTGCGTTAGTATTTGAGCTGGGTTTACTCTGCTCGAGCGACTCACCTGACCAAAGGATGTCAATGAGAGATGTGGCGGTGGCACTGAAGAGGATCCAAAGGAATTACGGCCAATCAACAACGCAGCATGCTGACCGGTGATTCATTTGTACATGTACATTGTGTTAAAGAAGAGAACATGAGTTATCAGCTGTATAAACTTTTAGTACCTTAATGGTTTCACCGTTTGTGTACTGTGATAATTTTCAGATGCATACTGTAACGTTTGAAACTGAGTTCGTGCACTTTTGACATGGCAAAAGAGTTTGTTCTTCTAGCTGCTGTCCTCCTACTAGCTAATGGCTTCATCATGTATGCCTGTGCTACTAGTATCAGAATAATCTGCTAGCTTCTTAGTCGCCTCTGGTTACAACAATTCACTACATCGTGTGCAATTAACTTCAGAGGCGCGATAATAAAAGCAGGGAGCAGTAGAAGGGCCGCGAGAGCTGGAACAGGCATCTGCTCTGAGGAGCAACTGTAGAGCTTCTTTACTGGGCTGAGCCTTGCTGGCTGCGGCGGAAGGCGACGTCGTGCGGTCGGACAAGCAGCCAATGCAAATCAAATCCTATTGTTCAATATTTGGATCGCGAATTCGCGATCGATCCAAACTGGGGGTCTATATGAAACAAACCAGGGTTCAGTTTGTGAATACATAGATCGTGTTTATTAACCGCGATCCAAAACAGGGGGCAATTTGCAAACATTCCTGGCCGGCGATCTCTTTCTTCCGGCGAGGACCTCCTGTCACCGGCAACGTCCGCGAGCCCCCCTCCGCCATGCGTTCCTAGCAACCCTCTGTCGAATCCGCGCGCCGAGTCTCTTCCTCCGGCTTGTTTTCTTGCGTTCACGAGGCCGAACGCAAGCAAGCAAGCCGGGCGCGGCTGTGCGACCGGCTCCAGTCCTCTCGTCCGGCAAGGTACTCGTTCGTCATTTACATCTCCGTATTGTTTTCTGTCTAGTCTCCCGTGATGCTCTGCAGACTGCACTATGTGTCTATCAGTTTATGTGTGCTGACCGGGCTGGGCCGGTGGCCGGCGGCTGCGCACCGTGTGCTCGACGCTTTGTCTGCTAGGAGCATTTTTTTAATTGCATAGAATTTTGTCAAATCGATCCATTTGTATTGCACTCATGTATGCTGCCTCCAGCTGCTTCACTTGTGCGAATGAATGCCTGAGGGCTTGTTCTCGATTTATGGCAGCTCTGTTGTCTGAAAATGACTTCCTAGTATACAGTGTGCAAAGCACATGCCTGTCGTAGTGTATTCCTTGATTTTATCCATTTCTGTTCTATACGCCTAGAATAGTGTGAGAATGTCAAGATATACCTTTCACAACATTCATCTTCTCAGATGGTTGGTGGCCTGTGGCTGTCACCATGTGTTTCATACTCTGATAGTTATCATCGGAGCACCTGCTGATGCACTACGAATCTGCTGAAATGCTACCAGAAGTTGAAAGCACATGTTGCAACTTCCATAGATTTAAAATTCTGCCTGTTTCAATGATTGAATTATATTTGATCGCAATGATTTCCTAGACAGTAAACGGTAGACAGTCGGTCAACCATCATTTATCGTTTAAACGGGCTAAACGGCCGTTTAGGCATAAACGGTGGTCACCCGTCTAGCGTTTATACGCTGTTGAAATGGAGTTTAATTCCGTTTAGGAAAACAAGGTTTGACCGTATCTGGAGCTATCCGGGGCATACATTAGTGTCCCTTTCATTGGGCAGAATGTCAAACATTCTGATAGCATGTAGGACGTTCAAAGGAAATTGATATAGACAGGTTAACTATTGTCCACATAATGAATGACGTTGCTTTCTGCCTGTACATGTATATATTCACCCACAGAACACACACACTGCTTATGTCTCTGTCTCTGACTCTCGAGATCAACATGGTTACTCCAATGGTCACTGCATGCAACTCAGTGGTGCAGGTACTCTTGGCTATCTTGATGTCAGTCCTAGTAGCAGCTGGTGCCTCTTCTTCTCCGAGCCATGCCAATGGCAGCTACACCGATCTCACTGCACTGCTAGCTTTCAAAGGCCAGGTCTCCGATCCTCTAGGCGTCCTTGCCAGCAACTGGACAACAAATGTATCATTCTGTCACTGGGTCGGCGTCTCATGCAGCAGCCGTCGACAGCGCGTCACGGCGTTGTATTTGTCAGATGTGCCCCTCAAAGGAGAGCTCAGCCCACATATCGGTAACCTCTCTTTCCTCTCCCTGCTCAACCTCACAAACACAGGTCTTGCCGGCAACATTCCTACCAGTCTTGGTTCGATGCGCCGTCTTAGGTTTCTCCTTCTAGGTGAAAATCACTTGTCAGGCTCCATTCCTGGTACCATAGGGAACCTCACAAGCCTCCATACTCTTGACCTAAGTTATAACATCCTCTCAGGGCAGATCCTACCAGAGCTGCTAGAGAACGTACACAACCTTGAGCAAATTTCTCTGTTACATAATGAGTTGAGTGGGTACATACCACCATATCTATTCAATAACACTCCTTCTCTAAGGATAATCAAGTTAGGGAACAATAGCCTCTCTGGTTCGATACCACAAGGTGTGGGCTTCCTGCCAATGCTTGAGTATTTGAACCTGGGATATAATCAGCTCTCTGGCACGGTACCCCCGTCCATTTACAACATGTCTAGGCTGCAAGTCATGGCACTCACACGTAACAATCTGACTGGGCCTATTCCAGACAATCGAACTTTCAGCCTTCCACAGCTGCGGTGGATTTCTTTCCATCAGAACAACTTTGAGGGTCGGATTCCATCAGGGCTTGCAGCATGCCAATACTTGCAAAGCATATATTTATCTATCAATTCTTTTGTTGATTTTGTTCCAACATGGTTAGCTCGACTGACATACCTGAGCTATCTTTCCTTGGGGATAAATCACCTTGTGGGCTCTATCCCAGCTGTTCTCAGCAATCTCACGCATCTTCAATTACTAGACCTCTCTTCCAACAACCTGACAGGTGACATTCCAACCGAATTAGGTCTTATGAATAATCTCTCATATCTGCATCTCGCATCCAATCAATTAACAGGTTCGATTCCAAATAATCTTGGAAATTTATCTCAATTGTCGTTTTTATCTTTCCAAATTAACCAATTGTCTGGCTCAGTACCAGCAACACTGGGCATCCCCTCTTTGACTAGGCTCGACCTATCACTAAATAACTTAGAGGGGAAACTTGACTTTTTGTCCTCCCTTTCCAGTTGTCCAGACCTCTGGTTCATTGACATTCAACGTAATTCTTTCACTGGGGTCCTTCCTAATAATGTGGGGAACCTCTCTAACAAATTAAATATATTTTCCGCGGGTCAAAACAAGATATCAGGTGAGCTTCCATCAACTTTTTCAAACTTAACCAGCCTTGACACGATCTACCTGCATAATAACCTACTCACAGGGGCCATCCCAGAATCTATCACTATGATGCAGAATCTAGCAAGGCTTAACATGTTTCGAAATAAAATTTCAGGTCCCATACCAAAACAAATTGGTATGCTCAGGAGCTTACAAAAGCTGTTTCTCCATGAGAACAAATTAGTTGGCTCTATTCCCGATAGCATTGGCAATCTTAGCTTGATAGAATACATCTGGCTGTCCGGAAACCAATTAAATTCAACAATGCCCGCCAGCTTATTCCACCTTGACAAACTTATCGAACTAAATCTGTCCCACAATTCCTTTGCTGGGGCACTGCCAAGTGATGTTGGTTGGCTGAAACAAGCAGATATAGTTGACTTCTCTTCCAACTTATTGCATGGAAGTATCCCAGAATCATTTGGACTACTTAGAATGCTGACCTACCTAAATTTATCACACAACTCATTTGAGGGCTCGATCCCTGAGTCATTGCAGAACCTGGGTAGCATTGTATCACTGGACCTGTCGTCCAATAATCTCACTGGTATCATTCCCAACTTCCTTGCCAATCTCACCTATTTGACAATCTTGAATCTCTCCTTCAATAAGCTGGAAGGAAAGATACCAGAGGGAGGTGTTTTCTTAAACATCACGTTGCAGTCTTTGTTTGGGAATGTTGCGCTATGTGGTGCTCTCCCTCTAGGATTTCCACAGTGTCTTCAGAAGTCCCACTCAACTAATTTACGCGTTCTGAAGTTTCTCATCCCTGCTGTCACTGTAGCATCTGCTATTATTCTTTCTGTTCTCTTTACGGTCAGGATGAGACTTAAGAACAAGGGAAAGGTCCAAGATTCAGTCAGTGCTATCATAAGCACTAGGTTGGTCTCCCACCATGAGCTGGTTCGTGCCACTGATAATTTTAGTGACCACAACCTATTGGGCACTGGGAACTTCGGGAAAGTTTACAAAGGTCAACTGAGCACCGGTTTGTTGGTTGCAATAAAAGTTCTAGACATGCAGTCGGAACAGGCCATTAGAAGCTTTGATACAGAGTGTCGCGTGCTTCGCATGGCTAGGCACCGGAACCTGATAAGGGTACTGAATACCTGCTCCAACCTGGACTTCAGAGCACTTGTGCTCCAGTATATGCCCTATGGCAACTTGGAGATGCTCCTACACTCCGAAGGAAGAAACCACTTGGGGTTTCTCAAGAGACTCGATATCATGCTGGATGTGTCGATGGCAATGAACTACCTGCATCACGAGCTTCATGAGCTCGTATTACACCGTGACTTAAAGCCTAGCAATGTGCTGTTTGACGAAAACATGACAGCACACGTAGCAGACTTTGGCGTTGCAAAGTTGCTATTGGGTGATGACAACTACACGATTACTGCAAGCATGCCTGGAACACTTGGGTACATGGCACCAGGTACTAACATGTGTAGTATTGCTAAATTCAGTTATCATAAAACCACATTTTGATATATAGCATAGATTAGTTTCACCAATCAATCGTGCTTAATTTTTTTATCTTCTGAGTTCTCGTGAGCAGAGTACGGATCTCTTGGAAAGGCATCGCGCAAGAGTGACGTGTTCAGTTATGGAATCATGCTCCTTGAAGTATTCACTGGAAAGCGACCCACAGATCCAATGTTTGTGGGTGAAATGAGCATTCGGCAGTGGGTTTATCAAGCATTTACTACCAAGCTTACCTCTGTTCTAGATGAGCAGCTACAGCGAGATACCACTTCTTCAATCAACCTGAATGACTTCCTTCCACCAGTATTTGAGCTGGGCTTGCTCTGCTCGAGTGACTCGCCTGACCAAAGGATGTCAATGAGAGACGTGGTGGTGGCACTGAAGAAGATAAAAAAGAATTACACCAATTCGACAATGCAGCAGCATGCTGCCCAGTGATTCATTTGTAGTTTGTATATTGTGTTATGCTAGCTTCTGCCTTCAGAGAAGAGCCTCAGCCATCAGTTGTACAAACTGTTTGTGTACTGTGATGATTTTCAAATGTGTACTCTGGTTTGAAATGAATCCGTGTACGTACTTTTGACATGGCAATCGAGTTTATTTTTCTGCTAAGCTGATTCCGCTAATGCATTCATCATGTGTCGCTATGATACCATAATGCTCTGCTAGTTTGTCAATCTCCAATGTTCAGTTGTCACCGGACGGCAAATCAAATCACTGTGTCATGTGGAAGTAAGATCAGTGGCGACAAAACTTAAGAGATTTCACCCGGAAGTTCATTGAGTCGTGAGCTGTAGCGTACGGCAGTTGTCTCCGGTGAGTGGTAGGAAAAACGGTGCCGGCGGCCGGTCAGGATTGCCGCTGAGAGAGGAGGATAGGAGGCAGGTCGAACGCCGCGCGAGCTCGAGAAGGCGCCCCTACTAATGGCGGGGGGGCCAGGCGTTGCAAAGTTGCTATTGGGTGATGACAACTACACGATTACTGCAAGCATGCCTGGAACACTTGGGTACATGGCACCAGGTACTAACATGTGTAGTATTGCTAAATTCAGTTATCATAAAACCACATTTTGATATATAGCATAGATTAGTTTCACCAATCAATCGTGCTTAATTTTTTTATCTTCTGAGTTCTCGTGAGCAGAGTACGGATCTCTTGGAAAGGCATCGCGCAAGAGTGACGTGTTCAGTTATGGAATCATGCTCCTTGAAGTATTCACTGGAAAGCGACCCACAGATCCAATGTTTGTGGGTGAAATGAGCATTCGGCAGTGGGTTTATCAAGCATTTACTACCAAGCTTACCTCTGTTCTAGATGAGCAGCTACAGCGAGATACCACTTCTTCAATCAACCTGAATGACTTCCTTCCACCAGTATTTGAGCTGGGCTTGCTCTGCTCGAGTGACTCGCCTGACCAAAGGATGTCAATGAGAGACGTGGTGGTGGCACTGAAGAAGATAAAAAAGAATTACACCAATTCGACAATGCAGCAGCATGCTGCCCAGTGATTCATTTGTAGTTTGTATATTGTGTTATGCTAGCTTCTGCCTTCAGAGAAGAGCCTCAGCCATCAGTTGTACAAACTGTTTGTGTACTGTGATGATTTTCAAATGTGTACTCTGGTTTGAAATGAATCCGTGTACGTACTTTTGACATGGCAATCGAGTTTATTTTTCTGCTAAGCTGATTCCGCTAATGCATTCATCATGTGTCGCTATGATACCATAATGCTCTGCTAGTTTGTCAATCTCCAATGTTCAGTTGTCACCGGACGGCAAATCAAATCACTGTGTCATGTGGAAGTAAGATCAGTGGCGACAAAACTTAAGAGATTTCACCCGGAAGTTCATTGAGTCGTGAGCTGTAGCGTACGGCAGTTGTCTCCGGTGAGTGGTAGGAAAAACGGTGCCGGCGGCCGGTCAGGATTGCCGCTGAGAGAGGAGGATAGGAGGCAGGTCGAACGCCGCGCGAGCTCGAGAAGGCGCCCCTACTAATGGCGGGGCTCCAAGGAGTGTGGAACTTCTGCTAGGCTGACGGCGGCGGACGGCGGCAGCAGGAGGACGGGCGGCCAGTGCAAACCAAGCCAGGGACTGATTAATAATTAAACCAAGCCAGTAGCTAGAGCAGCAACATATTTACAGCTTTTGCCTTACTTCGTTGGGCTGTGCCTGGCATGATTCTCGGCACATATGAACTTTCAAGCGCAGGATAAGTTCCTGCACTGCGAAATGGATTTCAAGCGCAGGATAAGTTTGTGCACTGCGAAATGGAGGGCTGATTTTTCTGAAGCTGGTCTGATTGATTAATGTAAACTAACGACAAATGCAAAGAAAATAGCGCCAGCTATAGTGGCCCAATAGGTTCTAAGCAGCGGCCCAGTGAAGCCCGTTATACGAAATTTGTCCACGCTCCACAAAAGGATAGCTGCATATTTGTTGTTCGTCAACTATAACAAAGCAGTTTCCCTCAAAAAAGTATAGCAAAGCATTTGCAAAGAAGAAGCCCTGCTATGGCGCTGCAGGATGAAACCTGACGATTCTAGAATCGTCGTTGACGCATGGTGCTCTGCCTTTAGTTCAATGGTGTAAAACTTTTTCCTGCTGATGATGTAAAACAAAACTCGTGGCCTGTTGACGGCCGGTTTTTAATGAAAATTTCAGGTGGCCCCGGTTGACCTTAAAAAAACCCTCGGTTGAATCCATTTCACCTTTTTCCTTTTAAAAAACAATAATTAATGTACATTATTTTAGATAATCCAGCTATATTTCTAAAAAAATGGAAAATAAACTTTCGATTTTTTTTTGGATGTTATTGATTAGGTTTTGCAGATTGTTGAAACAAAAAATGTTCCAGACCAGAGCAAATATAATGAATTACTAGTAAAAGGAGGAAATAAATTACTAGCAAAATTGACGTATTCTGCACCTACATTGATTCATGGAAGTCTGGATATATCTGATTGATTCTTCTAAAGGTACCTTAATTTAGTAGCGGTCAAAACTGTCTCCACAAAAAAGTAGCAGGTAGCAAAAGACATCCAAAGATATATACGGGGTAGGGTAAGGTATCAAAATATTTGGATCGAAGGTTAAGGTATCAAGTTAAAACGACTTTCTATATAAATCCCGACCCGAAGCAGGAGCATCATACACCAACAGCACATCCAGACACAAATACAAGAATACAAGAGGTTGCCATGGCACTTGATGGCAAGAAGGGCACTGCTGCCGGTGCTCGGCTCTTGGCGGCTCTCCTGGCCATGGCTATGGTCTCGTCTTGTCATGCAGCAGGTAACGTTATGTCTTACTATATACTATGATACTAACATACACGCAGGGGCGGAGCCACCATGGAGCACCGGTGTGCACATGCACACCCAATTTTCTTGCAAAACAATCGATTTTCTATAAAGGTCATATATATGTATACTAATACTTGTGTTCAAATAAACAAAAACAGTCAAAGCTGCTCACGTTCAACTCTGTTTTGCACACCCAATTCGGAAATCCTGCCTCCGCCACTGATAGCAACGCCGCTGAATTTCTGACTCGACTTTATCCACCCGAACGGGTAGCTCCATATTTGACCATTTTTGGACTCACGTGGTCGTTCCCATGCCTTTACTGTATTCGTGTCTCCACCTCCTGCTGCTCGTGCAAAAATGAAACAAAATGAAAAGTCTCAACTTAATTATAAGGTCCAGATACCACTTGACCCTCTCCAACTGCAATCACAGGTGAACGGCCTGATGTCCAGCTGCAGAATTCTATCACGAAGTACATCACTACTACTTTCTCAGGTATGGCTGCGGCGCGTCTGCTAAAATACTGCATACTGTACACCGCACTTTGTTCTACTACTATGGTAGACTGGTAGTGACTAGTCCTGGGACTTTGGGTTGGTCCGGGTGGGCCGTGGCCCGGACGTTTGGCACGGCACGTGGCACGATCCGGTCCAATGGAGTTTCGTGCCGGGCGCGAATACAAGAGGTTGCCATGGCACTTGATGGCAAGAAGGGCACTGCTGCCGGTGCTCGGCTCTTGGCGGCTCTCCTGGCCATGGCTATGGTCTCGTCTTGTCATGCAGCAGGTAACGTTATGTCTTACTATATACTATGATACTAACATACACGCAGGGGCGGAGCCACCATGGAGCACCGGTGTGCACATGCACACCCAATTTTCTTGCAAAACAATCGATTTTCTATAAAGGTCATATATATGTATACTAATACTTGTGTTCAAATAAACAAAAACAGTCAAAGCTGCTCACGTTCAACTCTGTTTTGCACACCCAATTCGGAAATCCTGCCTCCGCCACTGCATACACGCATGCCTTCTATTTACGTAACGATTTTTACTCATATATTGTAATATTATTAAGGACGACACTAACCGTGGTGGGTGTATGTATGCTTGGATGACAGACTACTGCCAAGCTATTGTACCGTGCAACGCCCAGACGTGCTCCAATTACTGCATGAAGAACAACTACAAGAACTTCCAGACGTTTTGCATCCCGGGTCAATACTACCAGAGCTGCTGCTGCCGAGTGCCGGGTGCATGTAAACGCCGCCGTCGCTATTGCCGGATTTAGATAGGTAGCCTGTGTAACGAGAAGATACATGATACACATAATAGGATTAGTTATCCATGGAGGTGCTGACGTGAAGGTCTGGAACGTACGTTGTGGTAGGCAGAAATATGAATGCAAATCTCACAAAAATTTTCTTTTTTTGTCAAATTTAGCAGAATCGATCAGTCATCGAAGGAAAGCGGTACGTAGCTTTTTTTCAAAGACATAGAACATACTCCCTCCGGTTTTAAATATATAACATCATTCACTTTTTCATTAAACTTTGACCAACAATGTAGAGTTAAGTAATTAGTTTCCTAACAAGAAATAAATATCATTTGATGTATCATCAAAAGCACTTTAAAGTTAACTTACACATTTAGTCATTTACATAAATATTTATAGATAAGACAAATGATCAAAATAAAAAAAAAAGAAGTCAACAATGTTGTATGTTAAATATCGAAAAGAGTACATAGCTAGCTGGGTTCCGTCCATTAAAAAGCACTAACAAAAATGCCCGTGCGTTGCCACGGGCTCTGGTCATAAAAAATTCGCTCATATTGTTTTTTTAATACAACTATATTATATTTGTTATATTGATTGACAACATTATAACAGAGTAACAGACAACATTTATAACAAGACAAATATACCCAATCTCAAAAATTACAAGCCTCAAAAACCCCATCATAGAACCATACCCATCTCACCGTCACGACCAAAGCTCTTGTTGTGGCTGTCCCAATGACCCACTTGCCGGCAGGCCGGGCACCCACACTCCCCTTCCAGAAATGCTTAACAGAAAAGATACATGATAAATGGAACCAAAACAAATTGAGGACCTCCCACAATTATTTTAAACAACATAGAGCATTACTGATAAATTAAGGACCAAATTTAATTTTACTCCACAGAATGCTCAGCACATCAAAACTCATGATGGATTGATAATGATAATTCAAAAGTTTCTTTTGTATTTCACTTCACACATATATATCAGATTAAAGGAGCAGCCCAAACAATATTTATCATAGCTGATAAGGCACATCTACTCCCTCCCTACAACAAAAATAGTGTGGATGGCACTATGCAATATATATGGCTATTAATTTCATACTTTACTGACACTAAGAAATGCCTCTCGCTTTTGATCAAACAAGGTTCACTGAGAACTAAAACACAAGTGATACTGGACACCAGTTCATAGTACTGTAATCTTGCACATTAACAAATTTGCTCTCAAAGAGCATGTATGGATATATGAATGAATGAAAAGAAGTAATCAATGCATTGTCCAAATAAACATATGCAGACATCAGAACATGAACCCTCCCAAAAGTATAGAACATAAACACTTGGATCCTCGCCACTTGGACATGTAAAGCATACATATGCTCAATACACCTCACACAAAGTAGAAAATCAATATCTACATATCATGTCCTATGCATATACAGTGAGACACGAACCCAATGCATTGAACATTACAAACGCAGAGTATGATAAAAATAAACATCTGCAGCCTTGAGAACTCAAACTCTCAACTATTATCGTAAGCACAAGGCTTGTACCCGTCGTCGTCGTTTGGCCCAGTCCTCTGCTAAAACCAGCTAACACTATATGAGCTATAGCTATAGTTTTTTTCATTGCAACTGTTGTATCAAAGGAAGGGCATCCTACCAGGCTCTTTGAGGAAACATGTCCATGATGTCCTTTCTTCGTTAGTGTTCTCTCTTCTCCACATTAGTCCCAACACCAAGAAATAACCGCCAGCATCCTGTGTTCCTCAGTTTCAACTGATTATAGAAAAGTGTGCCTGTCAGTCAAAATTCAATAGATAAAAAAAATGGAGTTCAGATTAGCTATTCAGAGAAATGTGAATAGGAAGGAGCAGGTATCAGATATTATAAGTCATGCCAAAATTCTTGATGAAAGCTAGGTAACAAACAATAGAATTAACCTTTTTTGTTTTTGAGGCGATCAGTAGAGTTCACCTTGAAATATCAAACAGTAGGATGCACCTTGAATTTGAACACTTGACAACACATGACAGGCGATTTCCTAAGAAACTCTACAAACATCAAGCTTAACATTCACTAATAAATATGACGCGTCGATCAAGGGTGACAACTTTAGAACAACTTGTATATAATATTATCAACATTAAAAATTTCTATACGTTAGAGAAAATTGTGTTTTACTGATAAATGCGCAATATAGGCCATGCACTCGTATTTGTTGCATGCTCGTACCTTGTGATATTTCCGCCCTCCTTACTTATAAATCCCTCCCAATGCATCATCCTCGTATGAACACTCCATGTCCTGAAACTTTTAACAACAACGTGCTGATATCAGCTATGTCTATTGGTTAACCAAATGCCAAAAAACTTAGATGCAATACAGAGTTTCTGTGAAGCCAAAATAATCACTGTCACAGTTTCAAAAAATATATGATAACAAATGATTTCGAACGTGAAGAAAGAAATCATTGCCACACTTTCTGATATGGGATTAAATCATGTCAGCTCCAAAGAACTAATGATTACTGATAGTTACAATATCTCATACACAACAAAGTTTTTAAAATATGAGCTTTCCATAAAACTTTGGAGGTACAAGAGTGCCTATGCATGTTATTTGCTGAGCCTTGATTAAAAAGCTTCACCCTGATATACAGAGAATAGAAATCGAATTTTGATGGAGCAGTGAAAAAATATAACATCGACTACATAAGAAGATGTTGATATGTCAATAATGCAAAAGCAAATCTTAGACGCTGTATATAGAATAGAGTATATCGTACTTATAGCAGGATGATATATTATTATCAACCAAAAAGTATATTTAAATCTATTAGAGTTAATAAAAGATTTCTCTCTATGGCTACCTTAAGAAATCTTAAAAGATGAAATTATAAATCATCGACCTTTTACTCTTCCACTCAAATTATAAATCATTCTGACTATACTGACATAATGTATGTGGAAGCAATATTGACATGTCACCAAAACTATCAATTTATTCATATTAAAGTGAGCCCAGGGAGTAGATTTCTACATTTAACATTTTCATACTTGGTGAGGGGCTAGCTGAATATCCTGTCAGCGATGCAATGGGCAGTAAAAAACAGATTATATCTTTTTGCAGTTCATAATAACAAAGGAAATCAGTTCAGTCACAGTTTCTTGCCACATTGCACTGATCTTAAGGTAAGCTGGCAGCCTGGCACCATTCTAAGACACAGGAAGAGAAACTCATAAAACAGAGTTGCACAGCCCTGAAAGGATCAGCCAGCATGGAACATCCACTGAAGTACTAATCCGTGCAGCCTTTAATCAATCTGCCAGACCATGAACTAAACTCAATACAATTTAGAAGAGAGTAAGCCCACCGCTAACCAACTAATGGAACTCTTATCTACTCCAACTTACTACTACTGGCGCTGCACCAAATATTGCTGTTGATCGACTCTGGCTACTATTTTCAACAAGAAACTCAAACAAAACGTGGAAAAATACAATATAGAGAAAAGGTTGTGTATGATTTCTTCTTGCATAAACACCCACCATACTCTCTCTTTCTGCTTCCCTCCCTGCTAGTAAATATTAAATTTCTTGAAACAAGTGACAAACCTGTGCTTGTTTGCAGCTTGAGATAAAATTTCATCACTGTGTCCCCTTCCTGATCGTACACCTTAAGGCTGAGCATGTCCAGCGAATGATGGTGGGCATCTTCACAACAGAATAAAAAAGGAAAATGCAAGTCAGTAACGATCCTAGCTATAAACCTCTCGAATCACGCCAATCGATAGTAGAAGCAAGGCTATGCAGTCCAACAACTTACTTCCAGCGCCTACTACAGCTGTAGATTTGCAGTAGCAAAAGTGCCCGTGCGTTGCCACGGGCTAGTAAAAAAATGATATTGTTTTAATAGACTTATAGCAATGTACCCATGTTTTGTAACGGGGGCAGAAAAGCTTGAACAAATTAATCCACATGTTTATAACATATACAAGTACTCCAAGCCTGCATCGCCTCTACCACTGATGAACTCAAACGCCGCTGATCCTGCTCAATCTGCAAGGGTGAAATGTCATATTCGCATTGTTTTGTACTCCTTTCTTCCATCTAACGTCATTCTTCGGTTCAGTTAATTACGGCCGACCAGTTACCATGGAGATTGCAATATCAATTTTATTTCATATGTGGTTACCATACAAATATTTAACAAACGTTGCCACATAGCAGAAAGAAACATACATCGTATGTCATCTAGTTGGATAGATCACTAAAATGGGTGCGTCCCTCTGCTGGCGTTCTCCATGCACGATGATGGAGAGCCGAAAAAACCATAAATTATCCGTTGATTAGAAAAAAATTAATAATATCAGACAATTATGTACCAGACTCGCTTTGCTATATTAGAGTTACATCTCAAGTTTCAGGTATGCTAAGGCAATATAATGTTGAAAAAACATGCATTCATGGAACTGACAAGAGTAAAGTGTGCAAAGGTGACAAAAGTTCATAAAAACTACTTGTGGAAATGTAAGTAACACCTGATGACTGGCCCAATACAACTGCCATATTTGACTTGAATTCGCACGCTGATAGTAGCTCAAGGCACAATTTGGCCCAAAATTCAGCTGCCTTTCTGCACATAATCTGCATCACAAAGTAGATAGTGAAACTTAATGGGCTAAATCTTTGCGTACACATGTCTGAGCTTGCTCGTCCCTTGCTGATTGACGAACACTCATCCCACCCCTAGTATCGTTGGCCTTCACATGTAATTGGAACTCCATATTCCCTCCAGTTTCTTCCATGTTACCACGAATTATTTTTCTGTGAACATAATCCTTGACTTCTCCCTACCTGTGCCTGCTGTTTTCAGCATCACTATCTGCTCTTCCTTCAACAAATTTAATAACATTGTTTTGCCTCTCATTAATGGCAAATTTTTATGCTTTCATGTCACTAAGAACTCTTCTCCGAACATACTCCTCAACTTCTCCCTGCCTGCGCAGGCTGGTTTCAGCACCACCCTGAGCTCTTTTCTCTACAAATCCAGTGACATTCTGTTGAATCTCATTACTGGCCAATTTTGATCCTCTACCTCTGTCAGTCCCTCTGCCCATCTGAGAGCCCCTTCTCCTCTGGAATGATTTACTGCTTGCATCACCAGATCTCCCACCTCCTCGTAGGCGAGCATCGCTAGTATAAGGAAATAACACTTGGATTAAAGATGTAATACTGTTTATTATCAATACGGATTCAGTAATTGTTGTCCTAAATTCTGTAGGCAATCAACTGAACAACATCTGGTTACAATAACTGAACTGCATCTAATAGTATCTGAAATTTTAGCACTCATATGACTATCAAATTTAACAATAACAAAAATACTTGGTGCACACTTCTTTGAAGGACGCAAACTTATTCTATTGACATCAAGACATCAACAGAAGGACATGTCTTGAGCTCTCTTCTGTGGCAAACAAACGACCAAGCAATTTCGAAAGACCAGAACATACACAACTGAGCCCCGTATACATTATTGTGATCACCGAAATCCTATGAGAACACATTCCTCTGGACTTTACAAAAACTGATTCAGATAAATGAATGGAACTATTAATTGCGGGCATTGCATTGTACCTGTGCTAAAGAGTGTATAATATTCACCAAAATCCTACTTTGCTTGCAGTTAGAAGATCATTCATGAACATGAGCCAGTTGTGGTAGATTATTTATTACCTTCGTGACATGGTGACCAATTGGAATTTTATGATCATATTATAATGTAGTAAAGAGCAAACTGATAGATTTATGATTCAGCTACCAATTCAGATGATATGGAGCAGGACTTACGTCAACATTAAAAAACAACGGTTCCTCCAGTGCGGATATGACCCTTGCTCATGTGCATAAAGAGGATATCACCCTACCAAGTAGATGATTAGTCATTCAAGTTCCACGCATACCATTTCAAATATACTCCTTGGTTATGGCATCCCAAATCAGAGTAGCAGAAGACTTTCATATCCTCCCATAGCATCTTCAATTACAGGCATAATCACATAAAATGTCTTCTGGATGGAAATATTGCTGCCTACATGGCGAGACATTGTGCACAGCATGTATAAAAGAACAGCAAGCACTCAAAGAATCCTATACATAGTGTAACATTCATATCGGAAAACTTCATGATGTGAAAGTGCATACGCAAGAATCTGATCATAATTCAGGTAATGCCTCACCTAAAAGTTCTTGTGTGTAAGCAGAATGAAACTCAGAAATATTTAACAGAAAAAAGAAACCGAGCAACTCAGGTAAAACTGGAATATTTTAGTAGCTAGATCTCCAAACCAATACGAATAGGACAACTCTTGTATCACAGTTTAAGTCTATAAAGAAAAAAAAAACACACTCGTATATGACACGGCTAAGCAGGACTTACGCTGACATTAAAAAACAATGGTTTCTCCAGTGCGGTTGGATCCTTGCTCATGTGCAGAAAGAGGATATCATCCTGCAAAGTAGATGATTAGTCATTCAAGTTTCACGAATACCAGTTCAAAGATAAACCCCGCATAATTTTGCCATTTTTACAGCACAAAATTCTGAAGACAATGCAATCATACACCCAATAGTGGCTATACGCATCCTGAAAGCACCAATGACTACCTGAGAGTGAACAAAACATGATGTCTAATGATCCTATAACCACCATCAGGCATTTTCTGAAGACAATGCAATCATGCACCCAATCAGTGTTTATACGCATCCTGAAAGCACCGATGACTACCTGAGAATGAACAAAACATAAGGTCTAATGATCCAATAACCACCATCAGGCATCCTCTGAAGACAATGCAATCATACACCCAATTAGTGTTTATACGCATCCTGAAAGCACCGATGACTACCCGAGGAACAGAACATGAGGTTTAATGATCCGATAACCACCATCAGGCATCCTAGAAGCTTGATAGGCTTGCCGGCGGAGCGCGACAGTGAATAAATTTATTTGGGGATGCGGAAATTGGTAGGTAAATTTAAACATAAAAAAAAACAGATCGGCGCCAAAAAGTGATTATTTAGCATCACTCAACAGGCATCACTACCAAACCACAAACTTGCGACGAACCATTTAAAATGCATTCATGGATTAATCAGGAATTTCCACAGGCCTTTTCCATGATTAAATCGAAAATTGGTCCGGTTCTCACCATACAAATCTTGGAGGGCCGCGGATCAGTCGCACGTCTAACTGAAGTTTTGAAGATTTTTGGGGGATCAACAGTAGTAATAGCCAATAATTGGCACACTTCTATATCTGAACAAAATCAAACATGGTCAAATCAAGCAAAATCTTGGGAAAATCCTAATCATCTTTACGTTGCTAGAGATCCTAATTATACAAACAAAATAGAATTATGGTTGTTCCTCCAAAATTTCCTTTGGAAACATGGACAAGGTACATCCACTGACTTTTATAGGTTGGCTCGCACATTAGGGTGCCACATACCGAGCACCTAAGGTCAGGCAAATTTCAGGCTGAGGCGTAGCATTTCTATATAGAGTTGTTCAGTCTTGGTACTTTTAAAGTTGAAGCTTTTCAGGTTCGAGCAAAAAACACACAGAGAGATAATCTAGCCTGTCGAATTGTGAAACCCATGAGAATGCACATCTCTCTCATGGATGGGACTGTGGAAACTATGCCGTGCCTCTGCCTCTGTTTTTCAGATGCATGAAGCCTCTGAAAATTCATTTGACACATGAAGCCTCAAACCTCTCACTGATGAAACATCCTGCAAATCGAGAATTGAGATGCAGTTCCCCTCCCTCACTCGATCGAGCACAAATTAAATACGAGACTTATTTCTATTCGCGCAAAGTGATACTGAAAGGCAGTCACAGATGCACAATGGAATTCGATAAGCCACAAAATAACGACATAAAAGCAACAATCCACGCAAGCAAATCATTACCTCGCTGATGCGTTCCTGGCAGGGCGATTGCTGCTTCGCCTCTTGCTCCTCTCCCGTTCGTCGTCGCCAGCGGCTTCGTTCGGATGGGGCACAGGGCCAGGCCGCCGCCGCCGCCGTAGCAGTTCCTTGGTTCGCCAAAGTCCTCACCACCACCTCTATACCCTCCACCGCCAGAATAGTCCGAAGAGGCGCGGTACGGTTGGAACCTCCTGCCTCCGCCCCGGGCATCTACGCCGCCACGTCAGTAGCGATGGGGCCCCGAGGACCAGCGGGAAGGGCCGCGCTGGAACCGGCCGCCCGAGCATTCCGCGCCCGAGTAGCCCTCCACGGCGCCGTCGAGGCGTGCTGGAAGGCAGGTTTTTTGAGCGAGGAGGAGCGGCAGCGGCGAGCGAGGGAGCCCTTCTCGTACAAGACGGCCATTTCAAGGAAACTGAAAATTCGTTTTCAACATCAAGGAAATCTCCTTTATTGGCAGCCAAAATTGACTCTAAAAAAAAGTAGAAGGTAGTAAATGGCATCCGTATATACGGGGTAAGGTATCTAAATATTTGGATGCAAGGTTAAGGTATCAATTCAAACGACCTCTATATAAAAATAACCCGGACCGGAGGAGGAACAACAAACAACAACACATCATCTTGCTCCAAAGACAAGAACACGAGCTTCTTCCTCGCATCACTTGGTCGCCATAGCACTTGGCAAGCAGGGCGGCACTGTTACTTGTGTTCTGCTCCTGGCGGCTCTCGTGGCCATGGCCATGGTCTTTACTGTTGGAGTGTGTTTGGCCCATATAGAGGCCCATGTATATTGGATATATATACCCACCTATTTAGGGTTGGAGGAATTAATTCAGCAAGTATCCTAACTCTAACATGGTATCAGAGCCACCTCTCTCCCTCCCTACCCAACCCTAACCCTAGCCGCCGCCGCCGCCGCCATGGCCGGCCGGCCACCGGCCGGGGCCCCTCC
>LAPY01001284.1:58398-70688 GCA_000970635.1 Eragrostis tef
AAGGGGCACTACCCTGCGAAGCCATATCTCCGTTCTGTTTTCACGTGACAAGGAAGGAGTTTGATTTTTTTTCCTGATTACATTCGGCTTTCCCGGTGAAGCCGATCTTTTTTGACAGGTGGTAAGGGAATGCTAAGATTATGATTAAACCAATCTTGATTTATTGCCAATTTTAATTTGAAATATAATATATATGTATATATTTGATTGTCGGAAAACGGCAAAATATAAACGGTAATTTCCGGCTTAAAATGGAATTGTCGAAAACGATTGGTAAAGTCTAAAATCGTTTTTATTTTTGTTTTCACCATATATTTTTACTTTTGTTCCATTTTCTCGGTATTTCATTTCCAGCTACTACACCCGGTTATCCGATAAATTCCGTTTTTGCTTTCATCCCTGAAGACATGTGTGTTTGCTTAGCTTAATATAGCCCGTTCGCTTACCAATAACTAAGAATATTTCTGTCCAAAGTAAGTAAACTTAACACTCAGATGAAAGATAAGCACTAGCGACGAGTAGTCCATTGCGGGACCTGGCCTACCATGGGCCCGACTCGAGTTTGTTTGCATACTTCATTTTCCTAAATAGAAAAGAGTATTGCGTCATAGACTCATATATCAAACAGAGTTTATTACTTTCAGTTCACAACAAAATTCAATTTAAATGTCAAATTGAAAGGTACGTGGCCAGTAGCCCAAATGTCTGTGCTGGAAACACCAAGCATTTCATCTAAATGTCTGTGCTCCTAGGTTTGAAAAATGTGTATATGCAGATTTCTTGCATTTCCAAAGAGATTTGGAATGTCCATGGCTTGATTTGGGGAAAATAGGATAGCATATGCAGCCTGTTCAATTTTTAGGTATGATATGTAAATAACTTCAGTTTATCTAATAAACTGATGATTCCTCGTGTTGAAAAGCAATCCGGTGCAAACATGCTTTTTTTTCTCTCTGCAAGTAAATTGTATCGACAGTCTTTTCACAATCCAGGCTTTTTCCTTGATTTATTGGGTTCGTTTCAGGTTTCTACGTCATGGAGATACTACAAATGAAGTCAATATGGTTTGTTAGCTACCGTCAGATGAATTCAACATGGTTTGTGAGCTTCATTCAGATGAATTCAATATGGACATACTATGACACTTGGGAGTTGGGACTTGGGACTGCTCTTGGTTTGGAAGAGTCTTTCTCCTCTATCATGGCCAAAATGAAACAGGACATCTGGCTTTGCTCTAATCTAACAAGTTTCATGACTGATGGAGTTTTTGTTCCCAGAGAAATAATCTTGCCTTTCTTTTGTTTGTGCCAGCGAACGGCATTATGCTGAACACCAGCACTTGTGGTGGCTTGTAGGACCGCATCATGTGGTCAAGTTGGGCTCCACTACACCACTGTGTTGTCACTGCTGGCTGATAGATCCGAACGGGGCGGACGCTACATGATGAACCAGGTGGCAACGCATATTTTTTTTTATTTTACTTTAATAAAGATCCCTAGATTTACTTCACATTTGTTCTAAGCTCGCACATCATCTTTACTGGATGCTCAGCTCATTCTCCCATTTTAAAATACATGTTATTGCCAACTTTCCAAAAAAAAATTATTTGCTTCCCCACATGGCATAGAGCATGAATTCATCGCAGAACGAGTGCGTGAGTGCACAGGTAAGACAAACTTTATCTACTTTTGTGATCTGAAATTGAGCTGTTGTATTTTAATGAGTTATATGATTTTCGGAACTACTTTTCTTGAGATACTCAGTCACTAAGTGTGTGATTACTGAATATAAGGATTTGGAACTATATTTCTGCACGATGATTATTCTTCACAATACTTATGATATTTCCAGTTAGTTAGCAGACTTGAGACTTTTATTCAAATGTTATATTCCTTCAAGGTTTACCCTGATTTGAAATGCCAAGTGTCCAACTTTGACTGTTCCTGGTCGCTGTAATGTCACAGCTGAAGTTCATGGGCCTCACAGTCGACTGGGGGTTTCTTTGATATAGTCAGAAATCTTGCCAAATGATGCATTTTTCATAAAGTATACCCAATAAGACCTTCGGTTTCAGCCTGTTTTGAATGCATGGAAACCAAAATCAATGACCATATATCAATGTGCCTTGGCTGTGTGGCGTCACTTGCAGATAACGGATTTTTCATTATATTTCTTCATGGTATTTTTATATCGAACCGATGTGCAATCAGTTTTTTTAAAACCATTCAGACTGAACCATATAATCAGTTTTGTAACCTACAGCTGAATTGGCGTTGATTTTTTTCTTTATTAAATTGTAAGATTTCAAACGTGTCTAACAAATGCGCCTCATCAAGCACACCAGCTTGGCCATGACCGCCTGAAAGATATAAATGTGCTTTGAGGTTGCATTAAAATAAAGACTCTCAATGAATAAGAACTATGTGCCACGTCATGTCTTTTATGTCTCAAAGTCAATTAGCGTCTTTAAATTCAAACAATGTCGTTATTTTATCAGATTGTCGTGTTAATGTCGTTATGGTACTTAAATACAATGATGAGTCAGAAGTGTTTTTTTTTTGGATACATACATGGCATATGATATTATTTTTATTTATGATAAAGTCCTGCCAAGTGATGTCATTTGGGCGGACACGTGCGTGGCGCACGTGCATTTTTACTAGTCAAACAGAGTTTATTACTTTGAGTTGCCCCTCCAAAAATATTGATTTGATTTATGTTTGTTTTATGAAGTTTTGAGTGATGTTGAGGTGAACCAAAAGCAACTAGTACCATCACTACAATATATACTGCATAATCTCAAGAGTTTCAACTTCTAGTGGAGAATGATTTAGTTCATTTCCAATACACTTATCTTGATACCAAAAGATTTGTTGGAAATTTTGGTTGGTTATTTTTCATTAGTATTTTTCCCGTTTGGGAAATGTCCAAGTTAGACTAAAATACACTTGGCCAGATGAATAAAATACTGAATATAAAGCAAAAAATCTTTGGTCATTCATAGATAACAGTAGAAAATATGGTCTTTATGTAGTGCATGCTGATGGGCCCATGGTAATAAAGAGCACAAAAGGTGGATATAATCCTATTTGCTTGAATGGAATAATAGTGACGTTTGGAGCTTCAATCCATGGAAGCAAGCCTTCGTTGATTCAAGGGTATTCGGTATTTGTTTTACAAGTATTTTTGTTTATATAGTGTATATTACCTATATGCTTGCAAGAAATAAAAAACAACACATACCAAAAAACAAATAATCAGCCAACTCATTGAATCTGAATCCTTCTTGCAAGTTAATAATTAATGATGATTTTTTGAAAGCATGATAAATCAATAAGTAGTCATGTAGTTTGTGAGTTTTCTTCACATTTCGTTGTTTACATACTCTACATTCAGATTTTTTTTATTTTGAAGCAACTCTACATTCAGATAAATTGTTTTTCGAAGTGACTCTACATTCAGATATTGCCACTTTAATATGTTGAGTAATTAGTGTTTTACTGCTTCTGTGTGCTAAATTTCAAGTTTGGATCAATCACGTGCTTGTCTTCAATATATTTTTTATGGAACTTTCCATCAATTTTAAGCTAACATAATTTTTTTCTGCGCTTAGAAATTTTTGAATACCGATACTTCAAATCCTGGGCCCACAATTATATGCAAGAAAGGATATGTGCTATGTCAGAGAGGTTTTATATCACCTCTAGTTTTGTTTTGGATTCAAGTACAACTTTAGTCACGGAGATCAATCTCGTTGCTGATAACTTTAGGAGAGTGGTTTCTATGGGTGCAGGGTCACTCCCCCCCCCACCCCCTTCTGAATTTGACTTTTCACTACGATCAAATATGCAAGTCAATCAAAACCATGTTGATGGGTCCACACACGAAAGAGTATGAAGGTTGGATATAGTCGTAATTGTTTGAATGGAATAATAGTGGTGCCAGAAACCAAATTTGGATGTGGTCATATTTATTGAAAACAGTGTTAGATATGAAAACTTATATGAAAGATAGCACAACATTAATTTAGGAGGCACACAAATTAGCGTACTGAGTAGTTTATTCACGTCTAAGATTTCAGTCTGTCTCTATATAACCATGAGCAAGAAATATGATAAGCGCGTCGGAGCAGAAGAGTCTACACACACATAAAGTTCTTCTCCTTACGGCACTCACGGAGGGCAACACAAAGAGGGTCATGGCCTCTGCTTTTTGCGTTGTTCTCATGATTCAATTGTGTGTTACTCTCTTGTACCGTGATGAGATAGGTACATACCTAAGCGCCTCTTTGTAACTAGTACACGATTGTATTCATACATAAGGTGTTGATCGATTTGTAGGCACGGATGCAGAGGAATCGGTATGCGAGCCTTTTGATAACTGCACTTATAGGAAGTGCACAATACACTGCCTGGCAAAGCACGGCAACCATAGGCATGTATCAAGGAGCAGGTGCGACACGCCCAAGGAATGTTGCTGCACATTTGGTCACCAGAATCCAGTCCTCGTCCCGGGGCTGCTGGAATAGTTGCGCATGGCGGTGGATGGTGACTGATAGATTTCTTCTTGGTTGAGCATGTTGAAATGCGACAGCTGAGGTTATTCATTTTAAGTTGCTGATCCGCCAGAAAGATAATGTGTTCCTCGATCTGTCAAACTATATATATCTAAATAATAATAATAATAATAATAATAATATATGTTGCTTTTGAACATTATGAAGTTGGAATATTTGGAACTGGCCTGGTTTTAGAATATATATATGTTGCTTTTGAACATTATCGAAGCCTGAACGCACCGCCCGTTGCAAGAAAACCAACCGTTTGCTCTTCAGCAACAACGCGACGTGATCGTGCGCCGGCCGGATGGCGTCGTGGTCGCGAGTGGTTGAGATGTGTGCGTTAATAATGACGCGAGCAGCGGCTGGAACGCGCAAGCAGAGCAGCCGCGCCCCCTGGTTTCTTAGGGCAGGGGGTGGTCGTTGTTTCGAATAGCGACCGCTCAAGTCGTTGTTTCGAATAGCGACCACCCCTTGGATCCGCCATCCGATTGCGAGAACTGGACGTGGCGCTCTGCCATGGCATCGTCAGGACCCGGCGGGCGGCGCTCCCATTTAATCCCAAGGCCCGGCAAGGCATGTCGTGATGCGCAGGCCGGCATGGCGCGGACAACGGCGGCGAGATCGAAGCCGAGGCAGGCGCCGGAGGCAGGCGCCATGACCCGGCGAGCTCACGGAATGCCCTCGCCACCGTCGGATGAAGGCGATCGAGCAGCAACGGAAACGCGGCGGCGTACTTGGTGAGCCGAGGGCTCCGATTCAGCACAAGGAGAGGTCCAGATCAACCACACGTACGGCGGCGATCGCGAGGACGTGCGTGCCGGTGGAACTCGACGGCGATCGCCAAGCGAGGATGCCACGGACCACGGCACGCGTCAAGGACGACCTCCGCGGCCGCTGCCGGGAAAACGGGCTTCCACCCTCCAGCCCAATGCCGGCCGGCGGTGTTGTGGTCTGGAACGGACAACGGCGGCGAGATGGATCGGTTACTGACAACGTCAGTTATTGACGCCTGGTGTTCCTCCTTCCTTCACGCATAAAGAGCAGAGTGCTCTGCCCAACTTGATGGCTGGTGATGGACGTTTTCGATATACCAGAACGGTAATTAAGCGCCCTGCAACACACTTGAGACACACAACACCTGATGTTGCATAACAGTATGCTGTAAATAGGGTCTGCTGCGAGGTCTTGTAACAAAACAACGTATGCTGAAATCCATTCAAGTGCGGACTGAGATATGTAAATGCATATGGGTCTGAAAATTCACCCTCATTGAAGTACTACTTTGATAAGTGCATTTTTCATACCCCGTTGGGCAGGTTTGCCCATATGACGGGCGCTCAACTGGAGGCTTCGATGTGTACTAGTTTACAGAAGCAACCTACGGTTCCAAGTTCCAGCACAGAAGCTGAATACAAAAGCCTTGGCCGCAGTCAGTTCCCAAGGATCTAGGAATGTTTCAGTCTAAATCACCATGTTTGCAGCAATAAACTAGGTGACACTTACTTGGGAGCCAAATTAGCTAGGTGGATTTTCACTTTGTTAGAGAAAGAGCAGCTCGTGGACACTTGGAGGTCAGATTTATAGCTTCAGATGATCAGACCGAAAACAGCGTTCAACATATCTATATATACTATATAGAAGCAACCCACTAACAATCCTTAATTGCTATAAAGCTGCATTCTCATGCTTCCACGTCACCCCTTGAATTTCCTGTATCAGATCAAGTTTTGCAATGCATCCTACCCGTCAAAACCCATCCTTCCGTTCCACGCCTTCTCCTTTATCGTGCACAATTTCAGGCTACACCACGTGGCTCTCTCCAGCTGAACAGACCATGCACCCCACTAGCTGTGCCGTTAATCATCTCACGTAATGAATCCTGGCTGCCGTGGAAAAAACTGCCGCCACTACTTCCAAGTTTAATGGCACAATTACTCTTGGCTTCCTCTTCAACATATGTCGTCCCTCCAGCTTGCTCCAGGATCAAAGCATCAGAGTGCCTTATCGTTCAGTTCCCCTGCTAATTTTGTTGGGGATGGTGGTGGCTACATACACCTGCAGTTCTTCATTCGTCTAGGGCCACAGCCTAAACTGGTAATCTTTCAGCAAGATGTACTTGATGCTTCATTTTCGCTTGCTCCTGTTTTGAAGGAAGCATCGTTGATCAACTTTCATCTTGGGACACCGACTTAACCAATGGTTTTCTCGGCAAGGTTACCGGCAATCTTTCTGCAAGATGTACTTTATGCTCCATTTTCGCTTACTCCTGTTTCAAAGGAAGCATCCTTGATCAATTTTCTCAGATCAACCAATCTTACCCACAAAAAAAATCAACCAATCGAAGGATTTGTGACTACAACATCTCCTTTCTCTACGGGCTGTATCAAAGTCAGGGCCAGTAGACGTAGCAACCTTTTTTTTTTTTTGAACCGGTAGCCGTCGGCAGTTGCACCAACACTGTCTTCCAACCCCCACCAGTAGTGGAAAAACGACTCATCCCTTCTCTGGTAATAATTTCCGGGTTTCTTCTTGTGGGGATACCCTAAGATATCCCCTTATATACGACCGCCCAGAAAGTTAGCCGCACATAAAAGCAGTACAAAACCAGCTTTGTTACACATCAGAGTAAATTTTTACATAACTTAAGTTCACTTTGCTATAATTACAGTAAAGACACCAAACTATTTCACAACAGTACAAAAGGCCCAAAACTACGTGCACCACAGGACATGCTCGAGCGCGGACAAGACCTAGAACTCATAGTCATCTCCATCAAAGTAGATATCGTTCCCCGCGACATTCTCCTCAAACTTCTCATTCTCTGATCATCATATTAAGCAAGAGTGAGTACTTTCGTACTCAGCAAGCCACACGGAATGGTAACAAATGCAAGATATAACTCTGAAAGTAATAGGCTATGCAAGCATCATCATTAATTCAGTCACTATTCAATTATAACATGATTTAGCAATATATCTCAAGTGATATCAATATAACATATATCCACCATAACCATATCCTTCATAACCATGAGAAGAAAGTACGACCTTGCCATGAAACTGGTGTCACCCATAAACATAGCTCTATTTGCCGGAAGCACGATACATTCGAATGATTCAATATCAACTCTGCAGAGCTTGCCCAACTTTACCCATAAGATACACACGACTTGTACGGAGCCGAGATATCATGACTCAAGCTACTATTTCATTTCGCTAACGAGCCCGGTATAGAGACCTATGTCCTCGGCCCAACCCATACTTTCCATCATCCATGATTTAATTGTGTCCCAAATAATTCCTCAATGTTAACCTTAACATATAGTTCAAATCATCTATCTAGTGATGAAGGCTCAATCTAGGTTGCATTCTCATAAATATGGCCATTGTGGAAGAGATGGCTAAACTAGCAATAATTCCATAATGCGCAAGAACTAAGGAAAGAAGATAGGCGATACATGATCAATCGGTATGTGACTTGCCTTCTTGCTCGTCGTAGTTCCACTTTGCCGCTTCAGGATTCTGATCCCCTTCTATACTAGTCCCCGATTCAAGTTCGTATACGTCACGATCTAGTGTCGAGTAAGAACAAGTAAGAATAAATAACCAGTCAAAAATAACCGAATGGAAGTCCAAAGAAATCATGATATTCGAAAATTGTTTTGTGAAGCAACCAGCAGAAAATAATGGCAGGAAATAAATTTAAGATGGCATGAGACTCTGATGTATGTACAAGCAATGTACTGTAGCAGGTCTGAAAACAAGTTGGTTTCTAACTGATAACAAGTTTTAATCTCCAGCGCTACTATATGCATATCGTGCTGATGCAACTAGAATGCTATATAAAGTGGCATAGCTCTCATAAGACTGACATCAATCTTACATTAGCATAGAGGTAGCTAAGTTTATTTCATTAATGCTACTTACGACATATGGTTTCAGAATTGACATGGCCATGCAGTAGAAATGCCTATACAGGTAGTACTAACATATGTCCTGTATAGCTAGGACAGATGCAGTTTAGTTAACTGAATGTGTGCTCTGTTTGAGATCAGGGCTGTTTTCACTCTATACAGAATTTTCACCTAAGCATGAGGACTGGAGATTAGCCAATGGAATAATATTGTTCAGAAATTAGGAGAACTGGCTAACTTATGTTTTCAGTAGAATATAGGATTTTTTCTAGGCATTAACATGCATGTGCATGGTGTTCAAGTCTGAACTTTACCAAAACTGATGGCATGTAAGTTGGGCATGATGTAACTGTTTAAAATATTATTCAACTCTAGGTAACCTTTCCCTGTTTTTGCACAGAATGTACTCTGCTTTCCTATAGCATAACTGAAAGTATGCCCATGGTGTGACTCAGCTAGTGATCTGGCTCTATTTTGTCTTCTAAATATATGAACTAAAACTGAAGCTAGCAGTCGATATCCACTTTAGTAGAAAATTTTACTGATCTGCTGATTGGGGGCTGGGTAACCACAGTACTAATGCTATTTTATTCAGTATTCCTAAACATGCATGGTCACAAGTGAAAGTCTGAAGGAATAAAGGTTATTGAACTGCAGCTGGTCGACTGACTAGTGTTGATAAAGTTAGAGCTGCACTACTGCTCTTTGCTTTCTTTACTAACAGGTTACCAAAAAAACTATTTGCTAGTAGGGAACCAGTCTACAGACAACAACAGCTTGAATATGTAGGCTATGCATCAGAGGCATCAAAGCTCGCACCACGGCGCTTGCGGCAACGGCGATGATTGTGAGTTTTTCAGTATGCTACGACTGCTCTATTACTAACCTAGCTGCTGATTGCCATGCACGGAAGAGAAGAGCAAGGAGACCGGTTTCTTACCCTTTGCTAGCTCAAGATGTGATGCAACAGGAATAAGAAGCTGAAACTCGATCTGCTTTGGTTGGTGCCCTGGTTGTTTCTTTCTTCTCAAGAGAACAGGGAAGGGAGCTCTACTCTGTTTCGCAAGAACAGAGCAAGAAGCAGGTGCGTGTGTTGCAATAGATGAGAACGAAGGAGAAGGGCTGGGATAAGAAGGAGCTGCCGTGCTGTGTTTGGCTGCTTCAGTACTCAGAACACAATCTGAATAACTGATAAGAATGCACAGCCGGCTTCTAGAATATCTATTGTACTTAGCTCTCCTAATCTCAGCAATTAAGCTTACATTAGGCTACAAGTGGTCAGGTGACCTTGGGAGGCTACAAGTACGCCAGTGAATATTCCCATGTACATGCAGTGCAAGTGAATATTTCCTAAATATTTAATATGAAACCATGATAATGCAAATGATATGTAAATCTGTTTCTGATAGCAAAGCAAATAACATATAAATGCAAATACCACAGGAGCTCAGAAAATGAAATGCAAGCTGGCTTGAAATTCAGAAAAAAAAATTGTACGAAAGACATCAGCATGTATGCTCAAAAAGATTTTCTTTTGAAAACATAGTTTCTTGGAAAATATAAATTGAGGCTGTTACACTTGTTTACTAAGCCTCCTTCTAGATGCATGGCATGTGTCTGGTAGTATTGTTCAGTATCATATTGTGTTCTTGCCTCAATTCTTCCATATAAAATAAAGCATGAAAAAATATGATGCATTTACCTTGACATTTTACTATATACAGATACCGAATTGTGCAAACTATTTCTTACTAACAAATCACATTTTTAGATCACCCCTTTTCTTCAATTTTCATATATTCCCTTTCACTATTTACATGAAAAAATATGTTGCATTTACCTTCACATTTTACTATATACAGATACCGAATTGTGCAAACTATTTCTTACTAACAAATCACATTTTTAGATCACCCCTTTTCTTCAAATTTCATATATTCCCTTTCACTATTTATTATTGATATAGCTTCATATGCCAACTTGATATTAGGGAACCATATGGGCCATGATCCCGCACCTTTGCCATTGTGTTGGATTATGCTGAAGGTACTATAATTGATGGCATCTGTATTCTACCAGGCATGATTAACAGAGCATTAGTATGTCCTGCAGAATATGCTTCTTCTTCTTCTTCTTTTTTTTTTGCGAGAGCAGAATATGCTTCTTGCTTCGGTCAGATTAACACGCCTTCCCTTTTGTCAGGGGATAATAATATTGAATGAATCGTGTTAACCATGTAAGAAAATTCATCTTACTAGGTACCCAACATTTTTCCATTCTCTACCCATCACTGAATTCTCCGCCCAGTACTGAAGGTAATATTTGTTTCTCTATAAAGGAGGCCTACTTTTCACAAACAAATAAAGGCTCTACACGTGAGGCCAATTGTAGTTTTTATTTCTGTAATTGTAGATGTTCACAAATATACAGACATACTCCCGCAGATAACGCCTTCATTTCAATTTTGAATGCTTTAACTAGCAACATATACGATCTTAATTTTATTTACATTTAGTTTTTACTTCTCATCACAAAAACATTACAGTGGTGGTCTTACCTCCATAATAATATCGTTCCTGCATAACTTAGTGCTCGAATGTAATAATTCACTTTGTTAGTGTTTGCATCTTTTGTCTAAAGTTTTGCCACAATTTCCTGCAGTAACGCACGCGGAATTCAACTAGTATATATATATATAGCACTTCCTCAGAGGACTCATCAACGATCTCCACCTCAAAAGTGGCTAAGATTGAGGAGGAACGTTAAAAAAATGAGATCTTTTACGGTATTTGTGAGGTACTTAAAGGTACTAAGAGGTATTGCGACGTGGACCGTTGATGAGGGGTAAGATATGTAATAAAAATTATTATAACAAATGGCAAGTAAGTTTTAATAAGGTAACAACATCACTTCCTTTGGAAAATAAACTGCATAAACTAGTAACGGATTGAGTATTGCTATAGAGTACACCTATTTGGTAGACTTTTGTACGACCAGGAGATCTAAAGGCTAAAATCACTTAGGTGGTGGTTCATATATCAATCAAGGGCTTAAAACACTTGGTCGGACAAAAGTCGGACAAATGGGTGTACTCTGAAGCATTTTCTTTTTTAAAAAAAGGTGGGGTGGGGGTGGATTTCTGTTAAGATGATCAAGAAAACATCTTCTTCTCCTCTCCACATGGTTGGCCGAGTGCCACCAACGGGCGACGATCCAGCACAGCACACAGACGAAGCGGAGACAGGAACAAACAGAGAAGAGAAGAAATCAGTGGACATTTCCTTCAGGGACTCTAAAAAATCAGTGTATGAACGAACTCTCTGGAGGTAGAATTCGCCTGCGACGAGCGAGCGGAGCCGACCGCCCACGCAGCCGCGCTCGTGCGCTTGAGCTCACACGTGGAAAGCCGAGGGAAGAGAGGAGGTTACTGACGGCGCCAGGCATCGCCGGCGGCTGCCCGCGGTGACTGGGCTGGAACATTTGCAGAAAGCGCCCTCGCGATTTACAAAACAACCCCTAGTTTGGATCGTGATTAATAGTCGCGATCCAGATATTTTGCACATAGCCCCCTGGATTAGATCGCGATTAATAGTAGTGATCCAACTATTTGCACAAGGCCCTCTGATTTGATCAAAGTATTTATGAATCGAGCCCTGTCCTCCGCCTGCCTGTCCCTCGCCGGCATCCCGACGCCCGCCGCCAGCGTAATTCCCTCCCTCGCCCCGCGCGAAGCACGGATACCCAACCCGGCGACCGCTTCCATGCTCACCGACGCCTTTGCGCTCATCGGCGGCCGCAGCCCTTACTGGATTTCAG
>LAPY01001284.1:82297-92859 GCA_000970635.1 Eragrostis tef
TTTGATGTGTTTGCTAATTGTTGCGATTATTATGTTTCTGCAGATGGTGGTAACATTCGGTATGTCAGAGATCGGCCCATGGTCTCTGATGGAGGGGGGAGCACAGAGTGGGGATGTCATTATGAGAATGATGGCAAGGAACTCCATGTCGGAGAAGCTTGCAGAGGACATTGATTCGGCCGTGAAACGGTTGTCAGATGAAGCCTATGATATCGCTTTGAGCCACATCAGGAACAACAGGGAGGCCATTGACAAGATCGTTGAGGTGCTCCTTGAGAAGGAGACAATTAACGGAGACGAGTTCCGGGCAATTCTTTCTGAGTTTGTGGAGATCCCTGTTGAGAACCGGGTTCCCCCAGCCAGGCCAGCAGCTCTCCCGGCCTAAATTCTTCTAGCTTTGTAGGGGCGAAATTTGTTGTTGTAAGATGTTCATATTTTTGATTCTTGGTGTACACTAACTCTACTAGAGCTGCCAGAAATTCGGTATACGGAATGTAACTTACTCATGGGTAATTATAAACTGTAATTAGCTTAAAAGTCTCTGCGCAGCTGTTAAAAGTTTCTAGCTTCTGATGCGAGCTTTGCATTTCTCGATTCGGACTTCAGAATTTGACAATTTAACTAAAGGCTAACTTTTGCCACTTGAATTCTTAACGCTTTCATATTTGACATGCATGGTACATCCTTGGTTCGTATCCAAATTCAGAATTTGGGCTGCTTATCATTTGTGGACTGAGTTGCAATAAAACAATGCTCGCAACTGTCAGTGTACTGCAACTAGGGCTGGCAAAAAAGCTCGAGGCCCAGCTCGGCTCGATCACAATTTTGGCTCGGCTCGGTCTTCTAAATGAACCAAGCTGAGCCTCTATTCTAGCTCGTTAGTTAACGAGCCAGCTCGTGAGCTGTCCGCGAACTGTTCGATTAGCTCGATAGGCTTGATTATATAGAAATATCATTATTAAATCTCTAATAAGATGGTAGTTTTTATGTTAGGTAAAGCTCAATTCATCATTCAATAACTAAACCAAGTTCACTATAGATAAAAATCATGTCTAATGTTGTTTATTTGATTTATCTCCATCTTTCTTGACTTAGATTGATATTTTTTTCTGCAATATTTTTTATATTATGATTTTTTTAATTGTTAACACATGCTAATAATATAAAAAAAACTTAAAATCACTTATGTTTTTTATCAAAGTTTTAATATACTTGGCTCGTGAGCCTAATGAGCCAGCTCGTTAGTTTTAATGAGCTGAGCCGAGCTTCTATTTTAGTTCGTTAGTTCTAATGAGCCAAGCCGGCTCGCCTCGTTATTAGAACGAGCTTTAACGAGCTGAGCCTTAATGAGCCGAGCGGGCTCGTTATCCACCCTTAATCTGTTGGACTAAGGGATACAAACATTGATCTATGAATTCGCAAAAAAAAAACATTGATCTATGATTCCTACGAGAGAAAAAAAGCTAAGGTTTTAGAGAGACAGATGTGAAAAAGTTGTCATTTCTTGCATGTGTTATTGATATGCCGAATGCAAACTCGGATCTTCACAAAAGTGATGCTATTTCTTGTAGTTGATGATTTCGTACGGAGACATTGAAACTAGCTTCATTTATTTTTTTATTGCAAAATTTCATACTCTGTTCTTTTTTATATGACGTCAAACGTTATATAAAAAAGAATAGAGAGAGTATAAATTATAAGCATCAAAATTCAAGTTGTCATATCAGAGAGAAAGAAAAACCTCAAAGTACTATGGGCTCTCAAAATTTCTTTGGCGTGAAAATTAGATCGACAAAGTCACAAAATACAAAAATAGGGGTGCTTGTTCCACATCATTCAGAACTTAATCTAGCTTGTAACGCAACAACTTGTCAAGTTGAAATCAATGATACAGGAAATTGTTGCATCAAAGTCATGAGGAAATCACTTGCTCAATGCTACGAAGGCTTACCGTATCATATCCGTAGGATGTGTCTTCTTTCTCTAACTACGTTTCCAAAGGGATATAGAGTCAAGGTGACCAGTCTAGTTCGAGAGTTGATTGCTAGAGGATTAATTGTTAAGGATGATGTGAGGTTAGACAAAGAGTGCAATGCTCTTGCATGTTTGGATGAATTGGTAAATACAACATTCTAGAGCTTATACTTGTTCGCGTGGATTGCAAAATCAAGCATATTGATGGAGTGGCGCAAAAGATTTTGGTACACAAATTTGCATACCATAATTTTGCCACTTTGATCCATGACAATGTGTGTGTTCTGAAATTTAGAGGTTCAGCTCATGTGTGTAGACTCTCAATACATGATGGAACTAAACAAAGCAAAATAAGGTTGAAGAAAACTTTGTATTTTTTCTTAATAAGGTTTAAAATATAACAAAAAAGTTGTTTATGCGACAATATTAGGAATTTATCTTGTACAAGGCAACCTCTTGCAATATGAATTTTATGATACATATAAGACAGACTATTGGAGCAAGATTTTTTCTTCCCCGGCATGATACGAAGAGACAGGGGCAGAGCTTAAGGGAGTGTTGTAGGACCCCATGCCAAAGTTGATAAAGATGCCCATTAGCACTACCTTCAAAACAAAATTAGTCTAGCTATATTCATTGTCCTAGCAACTTGCTTAGAATGGCATAACTAATCCAGCACCCCCTGTAACCTATTATTGGCTCCGCCCCTTTGAAGAAAGATCCACTTAAAATAGCTCAAGCTTGAAACCAGGAAGGGAAGAGAGAGGAGTTAAGAGGAGAGGGATGGGTTGAGCTGATTGCTCTTTTTAGTTGTGTCAAAGGGCCTTTTATTTATATGAAAAAGGTATCGCTTTACCTTTGAGATATTTTAGAGAGAGAGAGAGAGCGCAAATGTAACAACTACATGATATACTATGCACCGTGGAGCTTTGTAGATTGTAGCCCTGTATGAAACCGTCCTACAGACTTGTTGCTGGAGTAGACTCGTGCCACAAAAGGTACCTTTTCAGGTTTCAAAAAGCCAGCGTTTTAGAATCATATTTGTTTCAGCTTTTGGCTTTTCCAGTCGAAATGCCAACAGAAGCTAAAAACAAACAAGCCAGTGATCAACAAACCAGTGACATAGGACAACGGTGATGGAAAGAGCAAGAAAGGGGCTTGGCTCTGGCAAATGGCGTAAGAGTCGGGGCGCTGGAGATATAGGCTGCTCAACAAGATGAAGTTTGGACAAGGCAAAGACAAGTTTACTAGCACATCACTTTCAAAGTGGGACGCGATCATGTCAGCAACATAAATTTTATTTCTAGTTACTTTAAAACATCCTATCTCTTTCATATGTTATACGCGATGCGACAACAAAATTAGATCACACTTGCACATATATTATTTTAAACAATATATGTAGTAGCAACAAATGCTGCATCTTCAATAGCAAGTTTTTGGGGTAATTGTTACCGAGACCGTGTAGCAACTTATGTTACATATAACTAGTTATACTTTTCTTTATTACACATATAACTAGTTATACACAAAGATATTAGTAGCAACTAAAACTAATAAATCGTAATATAGTTAAAAGTTGGCACACAGTATACATATGACTTCCTATCAATTATAAAATTAAGAGAAAAGTCTAATTTAGCTCCTTCAATTCTTACTGTTGTCTGATTTTTCTCCCTCTATTACAAAACCGGGTAAGTTGACTCCCTCAACTCGTGAAACCGAACTTTTTCCCTCCATGGCCGGTTTTGGATAGCGGTTTTGACCAGTCAGCATGTCGGACCCACGTGTCATTGACCCAAAACGTCGCCGACATCCGGTTTCAATAGTTGGAGAGTCAACTTACCCGATTTTGTAATAGAGGGAGGAAAATTGGACAACATGAAAAGTTGAGGGAGGCAAAACAGACTTTTTTCTAAAATTAAAGGGTCAATTAGGTATATGCTATTGCAAAATCTCCTAATATGGTTTGTGACATCTCAAAAATGCTAATATGCTCAGTGCCATCGGTTCTGCAAATGCTAATTGTACATGCCATCGCTGTCAACGTCGTTAGCATTTGCCGTTAAATATTTTCAAAATGTCCATTTTACCCCTATCTTCAATCTCCGGCCTGCTGCTGCTCTGCGCTGCCGCCGCCTCCATGCCAAGCCTCCTCGCGCGCGCGCCTGCCTCTGCACCTACCCGCGCGAGAGATCGTCACCGTCGCGGCCCTCATCTTCAATCTCGGTCCATCTCCTTCCCAAGATGCACTGCGTCTACACAACCCGCGGTCCATCTGCAGCAGCGATTTGCTGAATCCCATCGCTTAGATTGTGTGCAATGTCGAAGAGGCGCAATTCCTAGTGCACCTGCACCTGCACAGCAGCGACGACCCATCGAGGTGCCGTTCCTAGAGCTAGTCGGATGCGCGGCCCAGGTGGGGGCCCGGCGAGCAGCTCCTTCCGAGCACACGGTGGCCAAATCAATGGATGTTCCTGCGAGCTTCTCCTTCCGAGCTCTATCCATAATGCTTCTAAATCCAAAATTATTCCCAAAGGAAATGACGGCCACGGAGCTCAGCTTCCCGTGCGGCAAAGGCTGAACGTGCCTGGTGCAAGAGGAAATGCAACGACCGTTGAACTGCCATGGCCTATGTCTTTTCCCTTGAGGATTGGAGGAGGACGGCAGGGGCAAAATAGCCTTTGTACTTCTCCGCGCATTGACTGGTCAATAATGGCACATAAGATTAACATTTGCATGTCTGATGGCACTAATCATATTAGACATTTTGCGATGGCAGATCCCATATTAGGTGCAATTGTAGTGGTATACATCTAATTAATCCAAAATTAAACTTGCCACAACTCCAAGTAGTCTCTCATATATGGTGTCTGTTTCTGACATGTTTTCACAATCGCTTCGTGATGGAACCAACAAAACGAGGTCCCAAATAATTTAATAATAACATTAGCAAGTTGTGATTATGGTATATAATAGTGGCAAGTGGCCACTCACATAAAAATAGCAGTAGCAACCGAGATATTACTATGGCTCGAATCTGATAGTAACTTTTTTTTTCGCGGTGGTGAATCTGATAGTAACTTTGGGTAACATATGAGTAGTAACTTTTATAAAGACACAATGTAGCAATGCTTAATTTTTATTGTAGATATGGCTCGATCTGATATGTATTTTTGTATAGCACACTTGTTATATGTTTAGTTAAAACATAATGAAAAACGTACATTATATAAGGCTGGTGCACTGCACATCTCTTCATAGAGTTTCCGTTATTTGTAACTCTCCTTTTGGGTGTGGACCGGATTCAGGTGTTTGATTCGAGTTGGAAACAGAGAATAAATCCTGGTGCTATAATGTTTCACAATAATAACATAGAATAAACCAAGAATAAATCACCGATAAACTCTTCACTGGGGCGAAAGATCTTTGGTTTATTTTCTGCACAGCCATTGATCAGTACAGCGAGAAGGCAGAGAGGCTATGGCGGCTATGGTGAGCTCTTCACTGGGGCCGATGAACTCCCTCCTCGACAAGCTCCCCGTCGAACCGGAGTTCACCGACCTGCGTCGTGCTCTCCGTGGCCTCAACCGCCATCTTCTTCGACTCTCTGTCCGGGGTGCCGTGAGAAGCCATCTGGTCCGAGTCTGGACCAGAGAAGTTCGTGAGCTCGCCTACGACATCGAGGACTGGATCGATGACCTCCTCCGCCGCCGCCGTTCATGGCGTCGGTGGTTCAATCTCAAGTGGCGGCCCTCGCGCCATCTCCAAATATTCCAGGACAAGATCCTCGCCATGCACGACCTTGCTGCACGCCTCGGCATCCTCGGACCAGCGGATTCTGCTACCAATAAACTCGTGCCATGCGAGCAGGTCGATCTCGTCATCAGAGGCGAAGCTAGAGCTTCGAGGACCCGAGTGCACACTTCAATATACACAGGACAATAATTGTTCGATGTATTGTACGATCACTAAGAACAAGTAATATTTATGCTTACCAAAATACATAATGCCATAATTCTTGTTCAGACATAGAATGAAGGTCGAAAACGAGAACTATATAAGTATTATAGACAAAATAGCAAAATGCACCATCCAGCTTTGACAACCTAGAAAACAAGTTCACAAAAATGACTTCAGATTTTTAAATTGAAACTGAATAGAAAAGAGTCAGACGAAGTAGATAGATTACCTTCTAATATTTACGTTGTGCCATAGCCTTGAAGCGACGAACCACAACATCATTTGTGACTTTCGCCATTAATAATTTCTCTACATAGCAAATAAGGCTATGACTCATGTAATCATCACCCATACGATTCCGCAAGTACGTTTTAACAATTTTCATGGCTGAGAAGATTCTCTCAACGGTGGCTGTGGCAACCGGCAATACCAATACTAGCTTCAAAAGTCGATAAACCAATGGATAACACTTGTCTTTTCCAGTCTCTACCATTTTTTGTGAAAGCTCGGCAATAGTTTGCAAGTTGGAGAATCTATCATCTCCCCTCACATCAGAAATGTAAAGGGAAAGAATATGGTTAAGTTCCCTTAAATCTTTGAAATCAAAATCTTTGGGATATAATTCAGCTAGTCTTACCAACCTTTCAGCATCAAAATCACGAAATGAATCTCTTGGATTTAGAGACGCCGAACAAACAAGCAGTTCAGAGGTAGTCTCATTGAAGCGATTATCGAACTCTTGAAGTAGCCAATCAAGAACAACATTAAAGCATTCTACTTGGAAATGATGTCTGTTGGTGATTCCAGTTTTTCTCCTTGTGTTCTTTGGGTCAACATATGCCTCATCCATTTCCATCTTGACAATGTCATGCTTCTCGCAAAATGCATATGCTTCAGCTAGGACTTTATCCCACCCGTCTCTTCTAAGCTCCTCCAAATGGTTTCTAGTTGCTCTCACACAGTTCATAGCATTCACAATGTCTTGATCTTTCCTTTGTAATGCAATGGACAGGGTATTTGTGGTTGCCAAAACAGTCAACATGAGATGCAAATAGAAAACAAATGCAAAAGACTGAAAGTAGACTTGTAGACCCCATGCTTGTTCTCTATTTTTTCCATCCTTGTCTTCATTTTCTACAACTGCTAACACCTTCACAATTGTTGGGAACAGATTGACCAAACTTTGGAGAGACTTATAGTGAGAACTCCAACGAGTCTCGCCGGGTCTTTTAAGACATTGCTCTTGATTCAATCCTGTCCCGGTTTGAAGCAGGCCACAACCTAAGGCCTTAAGCACTTCTTCAAGATTGATATCTCTAATCATGTCCCTTCTCTTTGCAGATCCACCAACCACATTCAATAAGGTAGAAATCCAACTGAAAAAATTACTAATCTCCTTATTCTTTCTAACAACAGCCACAACCACTAACTGAAGTTGATGAGCAAAGCAATGCACATAATATGCCGTACTATTCTCTCGCATGATGTTGGGCTTTTGGGTTGCACTTGGCAGCTGGGCTGGGCTTGCATGCTTCCGCTGGACGAAGGCCTGGTGCATGCTTTTGGTGGAGTAATTCACAAGGCCTGGTGCATGCTTTTGGATTAACGTGTTGCACACAAGGTGAGAATCAGATGGTAACAAGAGGATTTCGATTTTTTCCCTGGTGCCGGTGCACCAGGGAGCCACAACGTGGCTTCGCCAGTGCTCGTCATCAATCCAGACAATGAAAAGCCTCCGGAGCTGCAAAAGGATGGCCAGCTGATGTTGTGCAGGCAGAAGCCTCGCCTCGTCGTCGGCTCGGAAAGCGATATCGTCGGGCACCTGATCATGGACGACGAGCCGGAGCTGAAGGTGGTGGCCGTTGTTGGGGCGGAAGGCCTTGGCAAGACGACGCTCGCCATGGAGGTGTTGCGGAAGCAACAAGGTCAGTTCGACTGCACGGCTCATGTCCATGTTGGCCTCACGCCGTCCGTGGATGCCACTCTGTTGGATATTGCCCGTCAGGTGATGCCTTGCAGGGAGGAGCTACGTGATGAAAAACAGATCGCTGCTAAACTGTACGAGTTTCTTTACGCAAAGAGGTAAAATATGTAAAACTGAATGGAAGCGTGATGTGTGCACATCACGGTGCATGCCTGCTTGTTTATATAGGCATAGACAGAGTACATCACGATTACATCATATCTCAATAGGATATCTTAACTAACTATTCTGCGTGTATATATCTCTATCTAACTTAGCCTACAAGGCACACACCAAATCATAACAGTTCGTTATCTCTAACACCCTCCCTCAATCATAACTTATCTAAGTTAAGATTGTGAACAAATTCTCGTAGCTTCTGCGCAGGAAGTGGCTTGGTAAACCCATCAGCAATCTGATCATGTGTTGACACATAACAAATGTCCAGTAGTTTTTGTGCAACCCTTTCTCGCACAAAATGGAAATCAACCTCAACATGTTTTGTTCTCCCATGGAAAACAGGATTGGCAGATAGGTAGGTAGCACCAATATTATCACACCATAGCTTTGCAACCGAAGGACTAGGAATGCCTATCTCTTTGAGTAAAGTTTGGATCCACATAATCTCAGCCGTTGCATTGGCAAGTGCCTTATATTCCGCCTCTGTACTCGAGCGTGACACAGTTGCCTGCTTTCGTGCACTCCAAGACACTAGATTTTGTCCGAGATAAACTGCAAAACCTCCAGTCGATCGCCTGTCATCTAAACTCCCAGCCCAATCAGCGCCAGAGAAACCACTGACCACAAGAGATTGCGATTTTAGAATCTTAAGGCCAAGACCAAGAGAACTCTGTAAATATCTAAGGATGCGTTTAACTGCAGTCCAATGAAATTCAGTCGATGCATGAAGATACTGACAAACCTTGTTGACTGCAAAAGATATATCTGGCCTTGTCAGTGTCAGATATTGAAGACCACCTACAATGCTGCGATAATGTGTAGTGTCTTTCGGTCCAAGAAGAGCACCATGATTCACAATCAGCTTCTCACTAGTGGACATTGGTGTATCAACACCCTTGCATGAGAGCATATTAACCTTCTGCAAGAGATCACGAGTATACTTTGCTTGTGTGAGTAGCAGTCCCTCTCTTGATCTCTGAACCTCAATGCCCAAAAAATAGTGCAAATCACCAAGATCTTCCAAAAAATAGTGCAAATCACCAAGATCTTTCAAGGCAAATTCAAGTTGCATATCATGAAGAAGAGCTCGAGTAGCATCAGGAACAGAGCTTGCCACAATGATATCATCAACGTAGATAATCATGAAAATGAGGACTTTGCCACGTTTGTAGAAAAACAGGGAGGTATCAGCTTTAGAAGCAACAAAACCCAGTTCAAGTAACTTGGTACTGAGTCGATGATACCAGGCTTGGGGTGCCTGCTTTAAGCCATACAAGGCTTTATCAAGCTTGCAGACATAATCTCTCTTTGTCATGTCTTCATACCCAGGTGGTTGAACCATATATACATCTTCCTCAAGAACACCATGTAAGAACGCGTTCTTCAAATCTAGTTGGTGCAGGCTCCAACCTTGAGAGTCTGCAAGAGATAAAATAACTCGAATGGTTTGAGGTTTAACAACCGAACTATATGTATCTTCATAATCCACACCATAACGTTGATTGAAACCCTTGGCCACTAATCGTGCCTTGTACCTATCAACACTGCCATCAGCTTTCTTCTTTATCTTGTAAACCCACTTGCACCCTATGACATTGCGACCACGCAGAGGTGGGACAAGATGCCACGTTTTGTTCCGTTGCAAAGCATCAAACTCTTCATTCATAGCCTCCTTCCATCTCTTATCCTTCAAAGCATCAGATAGATCACACGGTTCACCTCGTGCAGCCAGAAAACCCATGCCATAGCGCACCGTGCCATCGGTGTACTTGCGAGGTTGTCGAATTCCGTGCTGAAGACGCGTTGAGTGAGCCGGTGGTGGAGCCACTTGAACGGTTGATGCTGGGAAAACCGGAGGAGGCAACAGAGATGCAGCCACAGGAGATCCAGCAGCAGGTGAGACGGGCGGCGCAGGGGATCCCACTTGATGTGTGGTGGCCACCGGCAGCGCAGGAGAGGCAACTTGTGTCACAGAAGATCCGGGGACCTCATGGCCTGCCTCGGGTGTGTGCAGACCAGAGTCGGCCTGCGTCGTCGTGGCAAACGGAGAGTGGTACGCGCCGGATCGCGGCGTCGCAGGTGCTGGCGCTGCATGATCCGAGGCAGATACGACCGATACATCAGCAGGGGGATCAGCTTCGGGATCAGAACTTGCCACTCCCTGCACACAATCATCACAACTTCTTTCCGAATCTGGCAGGTTAGATACATTAGGCAAAACAGTGGAAGATACACTACCAGGCACATGACCATCTACATATACGTGACCCTTGTCATTAGGATTGAGCAGGGATGGGGAAAGGAGATCAAGTTCAGCGCGGAAACATGAGCCGACATTCGGATGAAGAGAAGAAAAGGGAAACACATGCTCATCGAATACAACGTCACGTGAGACATATACCCGGCCTGTGGAGATGTCTAAACACCTGTATCCCTTGTGGAGTTTGTTGTATCCCAAGACAACACACCGCTTGGAGCGAAA
>LAPY01001284.1:99792-124046 GCA_000970635.1 Eragrostis tef
CCCGCCGATTCTTCCTATCAATCTGGTAACCCTCGACCCCAATCTCCTGCCCGCGGACTTAGTTGCGATTTTTTCTGTTGGGTTTTTGATGCTCTTTTGATTTCTGAAGAGGGTACTGGTACTGGTGGTTTCGGCACTGCAGGAGCTCGGATTAGTGTCTTTAGCGAGTTGGATAGGACATTGGTGCTGTAGCCTTATGGTTAGGGTTGTATTTTAGTGCGGATTCGGGGGTGTAGGGCTGTCTGCGCATCGATTCAGATAGGCAATTCCATCTTTGGATTTAAGATTTCGCGGATTTGTGCGAGTACAAGTGATAATTTTCTGGTCATTGTTGTTATTCCAAACATGGTGATGCCTAAAGCTAAATTTTTTTGTTTATCTGCAGGGCAGTCGCATTATGGTTGCGGCATAAGAAGGAACGCATTGGGAGGAGGGGCAAGAAAGAAAAATCTTGCACGATATGGCTGCTCAGGAGGCCTCTGCCGCAGCTGATTCATCAGGTCCTCGGTTTGCTCCCGACGACCCAACACTCCCAGCACCCTGGAAAGGGCTGATTGACGGCACGACGCTGTACTACTGGAACCCTGAGACGAATGTGACGCAGTATTGCGGCTGCAGCGGTGCCTCCCTTGCCAGCAGGCCCTCCTCCAGCAACCCCTGCACAGGTTCAAGAACCTGCACCAGGGGCCTTTTCGCAGCCGAATGTGCAGTTTGGCCAAGCTGGGCATCAGTCAGTTTATCCTCAGGCTGGCCAGGTTGGGCAGCCGCAGCAGCAGCCTCAACAGTCAGCCCAGCAACCTGCGTTTCAGCACATGCCTCAACATCAAGCTTCGTTTCCTCAAGCACAACAGATGCAATATCAGCAGCAGCAGCAGCAGCAGCAGCAGCAGCAGATGCAGCAGCAGCCACCTCAGTATCCTAACGCACATCCTCAACACATGCCGTACCAGCACGGTCCTTATATGCAGTCCCAGCAGCAACAGCCAGGCTCACAATATTCATATCAAGCAGGCCAGCAGCCACAAATGCCGCAAACTGCCTACAATCAAGTTCAGCAGTCACCGATGCCGCAGGCTGCCTACAATCAAGGTCCTCAGCCACCGGTGCCACAACCTTCCTACAATCAAGGTCAGAAGACTGCAATTCCTCAATCCACCTTCAATCAAGGTCAGCAGCCACAAATGCCACATAGTGCTTACAATCAAGGTCAGCAGCCACCGGCAGTAAGGATTCCTCAGAGTCAAGTACAGCACCCTCAGCAATCACCGCGTTTTCACCAACCAGCCCAGGCTTCACAGCTGCCCCAAGTTTCTCAATCTCAAGTGCATCAAATGCCCCCTCAACAAGTCCAAACACAGCATGGGTTGCAGTTCATCCATCAGCATGGAAAACAGCCACATCATGGTCCCACAGGTGCCCAGCTAAGCCAAATGTCACATACGCAACCAGGCTCATTGTTGAAGGATGATATCGTAGGGGGTCATGAAGGTAAGCAGTCTGGCTTTTCGTTACCACATGGTCAACAGCGTGGACAAGCTCCCCTTCCGAACCAGCAATTACCCCCTAGTCATCAACATCCTGGAGTCCATACTCAGCTAAATATTTCTGGTGTTGGAGGAACATCGTATCCTGTCAAGCATCTTCCTGGTGGATCATCTCCCGCTGATAATAAAAACATGAGTTTTATGACCCCTCCTCAGATGCATCAAGCTGGACTAGATACAAACTACCGGCAACAACCGGTTAGCGGCCATGCAGTTCCAAATCATGTTGGTCCATCACCAGCTCGACCTCCAATGGGTTTTGAGATTAGTAAAAACGAGGGCCAAAGAGATGAGGTTCACTCTTGTGGAAGGTTTGATGGAGCAAATGCTCTCCAGCAGCAGCCAAAGCTTGCCGCTCTCCCTCCTCCACAAAATCAACTGGTAATACTCTATCATATATCAATGCTAAATTATGACATCAACCTCTTACTACCGATAGAAGTTGACATAACACTAGTAAATTATAAAGTTTCCTGCTATCAGTCCTTGTGGAAGTTATTTTTTCCACAGCATATTATTATCTGTCATTTGAATGGAAATAACTGTGAAAATTCTGGCAATGATGCATTTTTGCTTGCTATGTTATGTATTCTGTATAATTTGTCACAAGTTACATCTGTTCTGAAGTTGTTACAATTTACTCCTTTTTTTAATCTTTTGGTAATTTTGTGCTACAGGACATGCGTAATGGCCCACCATATCCGTGGCCAGAAAATTTTGGTGGTTATAATATGGCACCTCCACATTTAGTACCAAATCCTCATAACCATGGTCCACTTCCTAGTGAAGTTTCAATGAGGCCACCATCCAGGATGGTTGGTACCCAAGATTTTCCGAGCATCTTTTCACCTGATGCATATCGTCAACACCATGAAGTCACTGCTATGGTGAGGAGTTAACTGCATGGCTAAATTGTGTAAAAAGTTTAAAATACACGTGAAAGCTTAAAATATTCTCCAGACACTCTTTCTTTTCACCATATTGCTGCTGCTTTAAATTTTCTCAAACTGCTGTTCCACATGATTTAATATAACTTTTAACATTTAATTAATATTTTAGCATTTTGCGGCTGCAGTTCCTATTTTACAGCATAACAATGCAAGAAAAAGATGTTATTTTTTGGTTCTTTACATAAGCCTGACATTTCAATTGTGAAGCATACTCTGATTAATTAATTATAGGATCCTGATTGTGACAACAGAAAAATAATTGATCAGGAAATATCATTACTCCTGTTTAATATTAAGTATTCTACTTTGTTGTTTGTAGAGATATTTGAATTTGTAATGATGCATGTCTGTTGCTGTGATTGACTTTCTGTATTCATAAAACATGAACCTTCTGTTCAAAGTCATAAAATTGTGATGCTTTACCTTATACTGTCATCTAGGATGTTTTCTGGATCAATGTTCCATTTTACCCCTGAGCTTCTATGAAGCTTTGTCACATGCCATCCTATTTCTTGAACATATCCAGGGTGAGAACGTTCCTGCTCCATTTATGACATTTGAGGCTACTGGATTCCCACCAGAGATCCTGAGAGAGGTATGTTTTCTCTTGAGTTTCACATTGACTTTTACCTGTGAACAACGTTATCAACATTGTTGTTTGCCTATTACATTTTTACCCAGTAATTATTGTCAACATGGGATGCCAAAAATAGCTTTTAGAAGAGAAAGTTAGCTTTTCTGATAGTAAGCACATCCTGCTGATTGATGGAGCGTAACTGACCAAAGAATCGGAGATATACTGTCATGTTGCATACCCTAGTTTGACCATTAGTTATCATCTTCTGGGTATTGTAGTGATACACTTGGGGTTATTAGAGCATCTCCAAGAGAACCCCATAGAATTGGCCCCATAAACTTATTTTAAGGAGCAGCCAAAAAATTATGAGGGGCATTTTTCCATCTCTCCTCCAACAGTTCCTCCCTAAAAGTGGATAAAAGAAATTTTGATTGGGCCACATCAGCATTTGGGGCCACAAAAGCATTAATTCTAGTGAAAAAAAAAGGAATGGGGGCCCCAATTCTTCCCCTGTTTCTAGCTACACATGAGGGGAGTTTAGGGGCTATGAATAAGTTGGGGGTTGTTTTGGGGCTCTGTTGGAGATGGTTTTTTTTACTAAAACCCCAATAATTTAGTTTAAAGGATGTTTATGGGGCTCTCTTGGAGATGCTCTTATCTGCTAACAAGTATTGGGAAGATTGGTGTTCTTTCAGATTATAAAATGTGGCTGAGGCGTCCTGATTGTCTCTGCCACTGTGAATCAACAAAGAGCCCCTTCTTCATGCCTTGAGTTGCTTAAGTAAGCAGCCATAATCACTTAGGATAGCATGTATAGATAACCTTGTTTTTAGCTGGCATGGATTACCGGTTATTAATGATCTACTCCAGATGCGCGTGCACTTATAATGCTTAATCATTTGTTGATTCAGATCCATGCAGCTGGCTTTTTAAATCCCACTCCAATTCAAGCTCAAACATGGCCTGTTGCGCTGCAAAACCGGGATATAGTAGCTATTGCCAAGACAGGGTCTGGGAAGACTCTAGGGTATCTGATTCCTGCTTTTATACATCTGAGAAGATGCCAAAACAATCCACTAATGGGCCCTACTGTTTTGGTTTTGGCCCCTACACGTGAGCTTGCTTCACAAATACAAGATGAAGCAGTGAAATTTGGCAGATCATCTCGAGTCTCCTGCACTGTAAGTTGTTACCTCCTTTCTTTTACTTGAATTCGTATGCAAAGTTCATCACTCAGAGAAAAAAGAATTGGATCACGTTGAGCTGATTATTATCTAATTCTTGTACATGTATAATGTTTGTCTTGTTGGAAAATGCGTATCTGATTTCCTTTTCAAATACAAAACAATAAGAATGCTTGCTATTGCCTTTACAGTTAGACTCAAGTCGATGTTAGCTTCACCTTTCTAAGCTACCTAGGCGCTTGCCTCGTATGCCTGCCTATCACCTACTGCTTTTTAGAACACTAATCAGCTTAATACTAGGATTTGAGTTTCACTCTGAACAAAAGTTCCTGTGGGTTTAAAATTTAAGTCCTTGAGTATAGTTTCATGAACCTGTGCTAATAAAATTCTTCATTTAGCACATATAATATTTGCATTCTTTCTGGTATTCTGTTGTTTGATGACTTGTTGCATTCCTTGCATTGAAACCATCTTTTTCTCTTTCAGTGCCTCTATGGTGGAGCTTCAAAGGGCCCTCAACTAAGAGAACTTGAGCGTGGAGCAGATATTGTTGTAGCAACACCAGGACGTCTTAATGATATTCTGGAGATGAAGAAAATTAGCCTTCATCAAGTTTCATTACTTGTGCTTGATGAAGCTGATCGCATGCTAGACATGGGTTTTGAGCCACAGATACGGAGGATTGTGGATGAAATTCCTCCTAGTAGGCAGACTCTGATGTACACTGCTACCTGGCCAAAGGAGGTTACAAGAATTGCTGGGGATTTACTGAGAGATCCTGTCCAGGTCAACATTGGCAGCATTGATGAACTCGTTGCCAACAAATCCATTACTCAGGTGAATATATATGATCAAAATGCATGTCCTCAATTCTTTTTCATAGTGGATGCATTCCTTGCCTGATTTGTGCTCATGTTACTTCCTTAATGTTAAAGTAATCCAGAAATTGCATTCTTTAGTACTCCCTCCAATTTCATTTTGATGTCGTGAGGACATGATGTCTAGTGCAAATTTACACTAAGTTTTGTGTCCGAATGACTTTAAAATAAAAACGGAGGTAGTATATAATTCCATTCTGTTGGCCTTTTTGTCTGTTATACTATTTGACTATTTGTTCTTTAGGATGGTCCATTTCTAATGCCCCCCTCCCTGAACATATGCAGTATGTAGAGGTGATTCCTCCTATGGACAAGCAACGACGATTAGAACAGATTCTTAGAGAACAGGAAATGGGTTCAAAAATCATCATATTCTGCTCAACCAAGAAAATGTGCGATCAGCTTTCTCGTAGCATTGGTCGCAATTTTGGTGCTGCAAGTATCCATGGGGATAAATCTCAGGCTGAAAGAGATCACGTTCTCAATCAGTTCCGAACTGGCAGGGCTCCAATATTAGTAGCCACAGATGTTGCTGCTCGTGGGCTTGACGTCAAAGATATCAGGTGAGGCCATTTTATTACCAGAGGTTTAATATCTTCTATGTTCCCTATTTTCCTGCTGAACACTCGATAAGTGTTTTATGATATGCTTATTTGTTGTCTTGCTGTTGCTCATTGCCACTCCATGTGTTTCTCCAGAGTGGTAATCAATTATGACTTTCCAACTGGGATAGAGGACTATGTGCATCGCATAGGGCGTACTGGAAGAGCAGGGGCAACTGGAGTTTCATACACTTTCTTCTCTGAACAAGACTGCAAATATGCTGGTGATTTGGTGAAAGTCTTGCAGGGTGCTAACCAGCTGGTCCCTCCACAGCTCTTAGATATGGCTGCACGATGTGCGCCGGGAGCTCAAAGAAGCCAGACTTCTGCAATGAGCCGCTGGGATGGTCCTGGTGGTGGTCGTTTTGAACCTGGTGTTGGTGGCTCTGTTGCTTATGGTGGAATCAGGGAGGCCCCTGGAGGCTTCGGTGGTCGGGAGGGCCCTGGAGGCTTTGGCATTCCAGAAGGGCCAGGATTTGGTGTCCGTGAGGGTCCTGGAGGCTTTGGTGGCCGGGAGGGGCCTGGTGGGTTTGGTGGCCGGGACGGCCCTGATGGCGGATTTGCTGGCCGGGATGGACCTGGTGGCTTTGGTGGCAGGAAGGGTCCAGGTGGATTTGGTAGACGGGAGGGTCCTGGGTCCAGTGGTTTTGGGGGAAGAGGTGGGCGTGGTTCTGGTGGTTTTGGCGGGAGAGGTGGAGCAAGCCCTGGTGGTTTTGGTGGTCGTGGTGGCAGGGGGGATTCTCCTGGTTTTGGTGGGCGTGGCTGCGGTGACTTTTCTGGTTTTGGTGGACGAGGAAGGGGTGACTACCCCGGTTTTGGTGGGCGAGGTCGGGGAGATTTTTCTGGTGGACGTGGTGGGAGGGGGCGTGGATTTGGGGCAAGGGGACGGTCTGATCGAGGTTCAAATGATCGGTATATCTCAGATGGACGAGGAAGATATGATGGCCGTCGAGGATTTGGCGACAAGAGTAGGGATAGGAGCTATAGCCGTAGCCCGGATCGAGGCCGTTCACGAGGCTATGACAGAAGAAGTGATAGTAGGAGCAGGAGCAGGAGCTGGTCACACAGCCGAAGTCGCAGCAGGAGCTGGAGTCGAAGCAGGAGCCGCAGCAGCAGCCCTAGTCGCAGCAGGAGCAGGAGCCGTGACCATGGCGCAGGATCAGAACGCAGGCCCCGAGCAAGATCCGGTTTTGATGTGCTGCCACCAACTGGAGCAGGACCTGCTATAACCGGAGCTGCCCCTAATCCAGTATCTGTGCATGGAGCAGCAGTACCTCCTGTTTCTGTACTCGCCACTGTGCAATCACAAGCCGATAAATCAGGAATGTCACCAATGTCACCTGGTGGCTTGGTCCAGGAGGCTGCTTTGTTAGCGGGTGGAAACAGCATCGATGGTCCACTAGGAGACCAACCATTCCAAGGCACTGACGCTTCAATACCTAGTTTTCCAGCAGCTGAAATATTTCCGGGACCTGCAGTTCAGCAGGCAGCCCCTGATGTATAATGAGGTTAATTAATACTCACTAGTGTACCCCTTTTTTTCCCCCCCTCTTTTGATCCTGTGTACGATGGAGAATGAGTTTCTGGCGAGCAGGGTAACTTTCTGGTAGTTTGGATGACTGAATGTTCTTTGGTGCAATTTCTATGGTCTCCCAGAGATGACATGGTTTTGACGTTTTGTAAGGTCATGTTTATGCTGTGAAAGTAAAGCGATCTATTGCTTGCAGCCGAAATCTGTAGAATTGTTTTGTGCGTCTCGATCGATTTCTGTTACAACTCAGAGATTATCTTCGCCGCAACCCAGTGCACTGATGCTTCTTGTGTCATGTTGCATGATTGCTGAATTGGAAGTTAACAGATTTATTGCTTGCGATACACTAGATGCACTGTTGAGTTGCCACGTCGTCATATATGTTCACACGAGTGAAGTGGAAGTTAACAGAGACTGATACTTACTACTTGGCATTTGAGTAATATAAAACGTTGATATTACTAATCTAGTAATTACCAACAGGTCTCTACTCATACTTAAATTCTGGCATAGATGATGTGGTGGCAAAAGATTGGTTCACGCGTTTCCTTGATCCAAGTGGCGACATGCTACGTTTCATTGCCACATCTTTTAAATGAACTAAACACACAGGCTTAAATAAAGTAAACCATGTACACGGTTGTAAGTTTGTAACAAAAAACTGGAGAAATTATCTACTACGCTATTCTGCCATCAAGCAGGAACACAACCAATCTCGGTCCGCTCCATCGAGCCCGACCTGAACCCAACCAATCTCTCGGGCCCTAAACCCTTCCCCCGCCGCCCATCTCCACCCACGCTCGTCGGCGCCGGCAGCCTCCGTTATTCCCATTCCAGCCTCGTCGGCGCCGGCCGCCTTCGCCGCGTTCCATTCGACATGCCGCCGGAGCCGATATCAGCTTCGGTCCTGCTCCTCCGGTTCGCCGGCTCGATCCGAACAGAGATCCGGCGCGTGGTCGAGGAGAACCAAAGCCTCAACAGCAAGGTGAAGAACGCTCTTGATGCGCTGCAGACGGAGGTCAAGGTGAGCGCGCCGATTGTTGCAGCCAAGGAGGAGAGCTGCCCTGAGGCGATGCTGGAGGCGAGGATCCTGCTGATGCAAGAGGTGTTGCTGGACATTGAGGACTTCCTGCTGGGATTATGGGCGCCAGGAAAGTATGGAATCGCCTACTTGTTCGTGGGTTTGGACAAGCGTTCTGAGCAGGTGGATCGAATCAATCACTTCAGGGACGTGCTGAAGGGGCTCCAGGACAGCAAACCGGAGCCGGGAGCTTATGCGGCGCCTACTGCCTGTCCTGATCCTCGCATTGTCTACCAACCGGAGTCTGAACTTGTTGGAATCGCCGACCGCAAATCCGAGCTACTCCGTCTCATGAGTCCCAAGGCCGGTGAGGTGCGAAACAAGGTGATCGCCCTCGTGGGGCATCGCGGAGTAGGGAAGACAGCGCTTGCAAGGGTGCTTCATGACCACTGCCAGGCCTCTCGAAGTTATGGCCTTGTTGGTTGGATTGTGGCTTCAGGCTGCAGCAACGCAGATGTGCTTATGGACAAGATTGCCCAAGCTGTTCGGGCAGCAGCAGAAGAGAATGATCGTTACGGTTTTTTTCTGAGGCGAACTCGCTATGGTGATATTCATAGCATCCTACATAATAAGAGGTGATCTCTCTCTCTCTCTCTCTCTCTCTCTCTCTCTGACGTGCTATTTGTACACTGTCTTGTAATATGTTTTTATATGTATACCTGACTGTATGCCTAATCTTGTTGAATGGTTTAACGTTAGGGCTCTACATTACTTTGGTGCCCATGTTTATATTTGGTATTCTATTTCTTGGTTAGCAGATCCTAAGTTTGAAATGTAATAAAAGAAACTGTAACATGGAGCATAATCAACTGATTGAGCACAATTTGCTTTGTTTATTTGTCTTACTCAAGCAACTAGTGTGATGGCATACCTTCTGCTTTGAGACATAGGGCCTGCCGTGGTGGTTGTAGAGCAAACATAGTGGAGGTATAGTTACGATAATAATGAGCCTTTTTAATGTGGGTATATCTTGAGTTTTAAGTAGGTGAAAAAAAGAAGAATATGTAATGGCTTTCAATGTGGATGATCGCCTAACTCGCAGGTAAATGCGCATCAAAGTGGTTATGATCAGGGTGGTTAGCATATTTTTTTCGAGTACTAGGAGCCAAAACTGGATTCTACTTTTCCTTAACGGATATGATGTCATTGAACAAATCCGTTTGATGTCCGTAGTAAGCACTCGTTGACTTCAGTGTTCAAAATTTTAAGATTTGCCACTAAAACATGCAAGATAGCATTGGCGCCCAATGTAGACTATCTGTCTTGTTACTTTGTTAGTTGCTAGGTCCGCTGGCCCGATATTTTAGGTCCATCCTTTTGCAATCTTCAGACTTTGACAAGCAGTTAACTATCACAAGCGTCAATCAATACAGTCTATAATCATGATCCAAATTACATACTTAAAGATGAAAAGAGTGTATTTTTTTTGTTTGATCTTCTGACTTCTTTGTTTCTTAATATGCTTCAACAGGTATATGCTGGTTTTAGATGATGTAGAAGATGCACATTTGTGGCTGAGTGTTAAGGAGATGTTACCAGAAAATGGTTTGTGTAGTAGCATCATTGTGACAACTAATCGCAAGTCAACCGCGTCCTCCTGCAGAGGTCACATCTACACTGTACATGGTCTCTCGAGTGCTGACTCACAGAAATTGTTTTGGCAAAAGGTCCAAGTTGACCCATCACCTGCTCTGAAGAATGCTGCAAAAGGCATATTCTTGAAATGTAATGGCTCACCTCTTGCTCTTATTAGTGTTGCCAATCATTTGCTTGAGCAAGGAAAAGTAAATCTGACAGTCAGGGATTGCGAGAGAGAGGGCCTTGATCTTGGTAAGAATCTGGCAGGTTCAAAAGCAGCAGCTTCATTTCAGGAAATTAGGAGATTACTAGCGAAATGCTACAGTGATTTGCCGGATCATGTACACAGGTTGTGCTTGTTATCAGTAATTATGTCCCCAAAGGGATTTGTACACTGTCTTGTAATATGTTTTTATATGTATACCTGACTGTATGCCTAATCTTGTTGAATGGTTTAACGTTAGGGCTCTACATTACTTTGGTGCCCATGTTTATATTTGGTATTCTATTTCTTGGTTAGCAGATCCTAAGTTTGAAATGTAATAAAAGAAACTGTAACATGGAGCATAATCAACTGATTGAGCACAATTTGCTTTGTTTATTTGTCTTACTCAAGCAACTAGTGTGATGGCATACCTTCTGCTTTGAGACATAGGGCCTGCCGTGGTGGTTGTAGAGCAAACATAGTGGAGGTATAGTTACGATAATAATGAGCCTTTTTAATGTGGGTATATCTTGAGTTTTAAGTAGGTGAAAAAAAGAAGAATATGTAATGGCTTTCAATGTGGATGATCGCCTAACTCGCAGGTAAATGCGCATCAAAGTGGTTATGATCAGGGTGGTTAGCATATTTTTTTCGAGTACTAGGAGCCAAAACTGGATTCTACTTTTCCTTAACGGATATGATGTCATTGAACAAATCCGTTTGATGTCCGTAGTAAGCACTCGTTGACTTCAGTGTTCAAAATTTTAAGATTTGCCACTAAAACATGCAAGATAGCATTGGCGCCCAATGTAGACTATCTGTCTTGTTACTTTGTTAGTTGCTAGGTCCGCTGGCCCGATATTTTAGGTCCATCCTTTTGCAATCTTCAGACTTTGACAAGCAGTTAACTATCACAAGCGTCAATCAATACAGTCTATAATCATGATCCAAATTACATACTTAAAGATGAAAAGAGTGTATTTTTTTTGTTTGATCTTCTGACTTCTTTGTTTCTTAATATGCTTCAACAGGTATATGCTGGTTTTAGATGATGTAGAAGATGCACATTTGTGGCTGAGTGTTAAGGAGATGTTACCAGAAAATGGTTTGTGTAGTAGCATCATTGTGACAACTAATCGCAAGTCAACCGCGTCCTCCTGCAGAGGTCACATCTACACTGTACATGGTCTCTCGAGTGCTGACTCACAGAAATTGTTTTGGCAAAAGGTCCAAGTTGACCCATCACCTGCTCTGAAGAATGCTGCAAAAGGCATATTCTTGAAATGTAATGGCTCACCTCTTGCTCTTATTAGTGTTGCCAATCATTTGCTTGAGCAAGGAAAAGTAAATCTGACAGTCAGGGATTGCGAGAGAGAGGGCCTTGATCTTGGTAAGAATCTGGCAGGTTCAAAAGCAGCAGCTTCATTTCAGGAAATTAGGAGATTACTAGCGAAATGCTACAGTGATTTGCCGGATCATGTACACAGGTTGTGCTTGTTATCAGTAATTATGTCCCCAAAGGGTCACAGAATTAAGACAAAGAATCTCATTCGGGAAATGGTAGCCGGAGGCTTGATTGGTGGAGGGGGTCCCAATTTGAGAAAGGAAAAATATTTTCATTTTTGCTTGGAGGAGTTAATAAACAGGTGTATCCTTGATGAAGTAATTGTCAGCTTAGACTATGAGGTCAAGAGATGTGAGATGGATGGCATAATGCTCGAGTTTGTGATTCACAAATCCATCTCCAGAAATTTTGCTACCCTTATCAATGAGGATGATTTTGTTCCAAACTCCGACAGTCCTGGTAATGTCCGTCGTCTGTCGATCCATGGAGGCACCGAATATTCGAGAAAGCTCATAGAGAAAGTTGAATTATCACATGTAAGATGGTTAAGGATTTCGAGCACTACAATCTTCATGGGTTTGAAGGCATGTAAGCTTCTGCGGGTCTTGGTTCTGGAAGGCTGTCAGGGAGTTGACGAGATGGTAATGGAAAGTATCTACGGACTGCAGTTTCTGAAGTATTTGAGCCTCAGAGATACTGATGTTAACATGGTATCAAAGAAAATAAAAAAACTCAAGTATTTAGAGACCCTTGACACTCGAGGGACAGGAGTGAGAAAACTGCCTATTGAAGTCTTCAAGCTACCCTATTTGGCTTGTTTGTTCGGGCAGTTTCAGCTTCCCTACTCATCCAAAGAAGCAAGTGCAACCTTTGACTATCTGCACACACTGTCTGGAGCCATGGTTGGTACTGATTGGCAAGGTTTTGATCAAATAATGCGTCGGACAGGAAAACAATTAAAGAAGCTGAAGATATGGTGTGACATTCCGCAGCCATTTGCCAGCCCTTTATTTCAAGATAGGCTCCAGGAGCGCATCAATGAAACTGGATCTTGCAATCTCGACTGTCTAACAATTGTGTCATCTGACCTTTGTAATCAGTTTGTTAATTTTCTGGAGCCTCCATGTGGTGTCAGAACCATTAAACTACGAGGAACTTTGGACCGTCTGCCATTTCCTGCAATTTTGAGGCAGCTAACATCAGTCCTGGAGGTACACCTCGTCTCTTCTGGTTTGACATGCAGCGTGTTGTCCATCTTGCAAACACTGCCTTGCCTCATATATCTGAAGTTGTCCGAACCTGATGGCTTTGTCGGTGGTAGCAGCTTTGTTGCACAGAGTGATGGATTTCCCAGCCTTGAACGATTGCGCTTTGAAGCTCCGGTACTCCCAATGGTAGTAATTGAACCTGGAGCAATGAAACGTCTTTCCTGTCTTGACTTGTTATGCAAAGAGTACTCTGCTAAGACTCCACCATCCCCTTCATTGGCTGAAAGCATAGAATACTGGGGCGGAATCCATGGATTCTCATACCTTGGATGTCTGAACGAAGTGATAGTTCACACTAACATTGGAGAATCATTGCTGCAGAAGTGGATGAATGTAGCAACACCTCACAAGTGCAGGCCTAATGTGAAGATAAATGATTCCTGATTTCATTTTCATGAGGAATAGAAGTGTCCAATGTATTTGATGTTTCCACGCCCCAGACCTTGTGTAGTTTTGTCAATTTCCCTCCTATTTAGCCACATGCCTCCCCATTTTCCTGAGCTCACTAATGGTGTTGGATTTGTGAATCATGTTCTGTTCTGCCTCGATTTAGGTGCTGTTGACTTCACATCTTCTGTCCAAAATCAAATGCTAGTTGTCCCTACGTTACTGAATCCAATGAAGCTAGAAAGCCTGGTAAATCTGCTGATTATCATGTTTATGGAGGAGCGAATACTTCACGAAGTCCTTTTGACATTGCCTCTAATGTTTTTGGAAATGAATGGGAAGAGCACTCTACAGTTGTTTCTTTGCCAGTTGGGAAAAATACTGATTAAAGTCCATCATTTCCTAGGAACAGCTCTCTGCAGGTGCATATGAGAACTGCAGATATGCTAAACTCTCCTCATCATGAAATTCAGGTAAACGATTGTCACTTTGTATGATACCATTGCCATGTAATTGTACCCGGGTCAAGTAACTGATGTCTTGTACTCCCTCCATTTTTATTTTGATGATGTTTAGGACAAGAATTTTGCACTAAAATTAGTGTATATCCTTTGTCCTAAACGTCATCAAAATAAAAATGGAGGTAGTACTTGAATAATTCCTCAACAGTAGCAAGGTCACTGAACTATTCTGTTATAACATGACTAGCTAGAACATTAGAAATATTTCTATTGATTCCAGGAATGGCTTTTATCTACAAATTCATCTATATCCGTGTTAAGATAGATGTGTACACAGTTTCTGTTGTTTGATGTACTTTACTAACCTTTTATGATGAAAAGTGCACTGTTAAGAACTCCTCAACAGTTGTGTGAAGAAAATGTGTATCAAAGTTGCAATCTTTTCCTATACTGTGATTTTAACATATATGCTACGTAGGCATATCCTTTTCATTTTATGTTACTCCATTTTTTTTTTAATAGAGTACCCAACAGTTGCACATGTACGTAAATGAATTGTTAAAAGTAGGCAAGCAACTGTACGCAATGACTAATTACTTGTCCACTGAACCTTGTATTTATTTTATTAATTCATGTTTATTTGGTGTATTCAGCATTCAAAAAGGAGGGTGTATGCTGCTCAACATACCAAACAACTACCAGAAGAGAGGGATGAAATTCAACAAAAGGCAGAATCTGTGGCAAAACAGGAAAAGGGGACCAATTCTGCATTTTTAGATTCAGAAGTCAAATGATGTACCGATAGAAGCTGACAAGACATTACATAAACAAAAAGCTGGAGGCATTGGCACTACCAAACATTATATTTCAATATCAGATACATGTTTTATTGATGGTGATAAGAATCCTAATGTCTCTCTGACAGCAAATGGAGTCAAGGATACTTCAGGTCCACTCCAGCATCAGACACTGCAAATGTCAACAGTGATCCTTTGATTCATAATGTCATGCCTTCAGCCAAGAAAGCCAACATTAACATGATTGAACACATTGCCGAGAAAAGTGCAACACAGTCTTGTGACACGATTGTTCCAAAGTTTTTGCTAACAGAGATTAGGCAAAGGCAAGTTCACTCACGAGAGATGGTTTTAAGGGAGAGGTCAAACGTTACTGATAATACAGAATATATTACAAAGGTTGCTGGTATGGGCACACGAAGCTCTGTTAAGGACATTGCATCTAAGATTTGTGGACATGGATGGGAAGAGCACTCTTCAGTTAACTCTTTGCCAGTTGTTATGTCAAATCAAGATCAGTCATTTCCTTTGGAAAGCTCTCTGCAGGTGCAGGTACATAATTATTTTGAAAAATCTGTGCATTTCCACTAATGATGAATCTGTGGCTTTGGTGTTTGTAGAGTGCAATGAGTTTTCAGAGTAGTAAGTTCAGATGATTTGACTAGGCATGGCAAACTGACAAATGTTGGCGATTGATGGATTCATCATTCGTGGGTGCTGAAATTGATTTACACTAGTGTTTGGTAGAGTGGAGAAACGAAATTGTGGAAGTATATCATACAATAGTATAGGTAATGTAAAATCTGTTGGCTTGGATGAATAAATTTGTCAGCTTCAGTGTTGCATTTTTATTATTATTATTATTATTTTTTACAAAATGCTGTCGTTGGGGATTCCTTGGCTAGGTGCTTGGTTCTGGTGACACTGATTTAAGCATGTTATGTTGGCTTTCATTTCTTTCCTGTCTGACGGGATTGTTGCATGGATGCTAGGGGCGCTATGGCATTGGGCAACAAACCAATGCCTCCAGCATCAAATGCATTTGGCTCATCTTCGCTTCTGTCTCTCAACAATGAGGGAGGTTGTAGATCGCTTACCAACATCAATGTCCATCCTGATTCTAGAGGAAGCTCAGGGTCATCACATCTGGAAGTGACTTGCTTGACTCACCTCTTGCTTGGGGTGAAATTCACATCCAGTTTAAGCATTGGATGTGTTAACATTACAGAATTCTGCAACTGCTAGAAGTCGTCCTCGATGGACAGATTCAAGATCAGGAAGCTTGCAATTTTCACAATTTCAAACTTATTTCTCTGAAGCTCTTAAAGGACCAATAAGAAGTATTGCTAAACAGGTCTGCACTCATATATAAGTCAAATTTGACAGATAACTGAATGCATACATATAATCTAGCTAATAAATCATTTTTCCAATGCAGGGACCTAAATCACATGGAAAGGGGTTTACCCTAAGTGCAGATGATATCCTGGTACTTGTTTCCAAGAACTCCGAGTCAAAAAGTCAACTAGGTGACGTCATGTGACACCAGCTTTTCTTACATAAAGTCTTAACAGTTTCAGTTGTCCATGCCATGTCGCATATATCTGAAGTCATAATTTTGTTTGGCAGCAAGTTATATGTAATAACAAACAGATAATTGATAGTGGTTTTCATGTTTGTAAGGTGTTTATTTTTCATTTAGACTTATATTACTGTTGATAAAAGTTGATTCAGGTCTATACAGTTTATTTAATGAACCAACAGTGTATATTCTCCGAACTTAGTGTCCTTTTACTTGCAGGCCATAGTTCTCAAAGGCGACCAACTTTCAGTTCTGGTACTGTGGCCACACAAGGTGAACAAAGAAAGAACCTGGTAGCTGGTATACACCTAATTCACCAATGCTCTTATTTCATACTTCGTTTCTCACATGTGGCTGTAGCAAGTTTGTTGTCAAAGAATCTTTAGTTTCCTTGATATTAGTTTATTTTTGCAGCGGCATATGAGAGATATTATTTTTTATGGCAGGAGGTGATCCTGTTCCCAACGCAAAATTGCCAATGGAAGAACAGAAGGCTCAACCACATGGTACAAAAGCTCCTAATATGACTCTGCCTCCTCCACGTCCCGATCGCTGGAGACACCCTCCTGATCACCCGCCTGACAGAAATAGAATGTGGCATAGAGAATCAGCATCATATGGTCCATTCAAGCCTGGAAACACCCCTGGCACTGGCAGTTTGCCTGTTGAACCAGGAGGGAGAAGCAAGGCATGGTCCAGTACATGGTGGTTATCACCCAGAAAATAGGGATTCATGTTATGCTCATGTGCCTACTGATGTTTGTGCCACAAGTAAACCTGAGATATCTGGAAAGGTCAAAGATAACCATTCAGACACACTTGAGAAACAACCTGTTATCATGAAGGATTTGGTGCTGTTAGAGAAAATAAGGTGTCTAAATATCAAAGCTAGAAATCTTCGTGTTGGTGGTGAAATTCGGCAGGTGCTTTGTTTACAGGAGTTCCAAGTGCTGCAGTGAAGCTAGTGCGTGGCCTGGTGATGTTTTCCTGTGAAGAGATCAAGTTACATGGCCTACGGATGATCAGGTTATATTTTCCATAGAGTTACGTGGTGCTGTTACTGGTTTACATGGTGGTTGCTGGTTTTGCTTCGGATGTTTGTTCGTCAGAGAAAAGCACTGATCACTCTCGTGTTTCAACGTTTCTGAGATATCTTCATGCAAGGAATCCAAGGCTGAATGCACAAAAAGCATCGATGCAAAAACAAATCAAGTGTCAAAGTATATTCCCTTCAGTGCTATCACCAACGATGACTTGGCTAATTCTATTTCTCAATGTGGTGCTGACTGGTCCATCAAATGCGTCTGCTCATTGTGTAATAGTTGGTCTGTCAGGAGGACATGTTATTGAATCCAATGAAGCTAGAAAGCCTGGCAAATCTGCAGATCATCATGTTTATGGAAGGAGGGAATACTTCAAGAAGTCCTTTTGACATCGTGTCTAATGCTTTTGGAAATGGATGGGAAGAGCACTCTACACTTGATCCTTTGCCAGTTGTGAAAAATACTCGTTAAAGTCCATCATTTCCTGGGAACAGCTCTCTGCAGGTGCATATGAGAACTGCTGATGATATGCTAAACTCTCCTGATTGTGAAATTCAGGTAAACGATTGCCACTTTGTATGATAACATTGCCATGTAATTTTGCCCTGGTCAAGTAAATGATGTTTTGTACTTGAATACTTCCTCTAATAGTATCAAGGTAGAATACTTCCTCTAACGTATCAAGGTCACTGAACTATTCTGTTACAACATGACTAGCTAGATCATTAGAATATTTCTATTGCTTCAAGGAATCTACAAATTCATCTATATCCATGTTAAGATAGATGTGTGCACAGTTTCCATTGCTCGATGTACTTTACTAACCCCTTTATGAATGAAAAATGCATTGTGGAGAACTCCTCAACAGTTTTGTCAAGAAAAATGTGTGTCAAAGTTGTCCTATACTGTGATTTTAACATATATGTTACGTAGGCATATCCTTTTCATTCATTGTATGCTACACTTTTATTTATTTTAATAGAGTACCCAAGTTGCACATGTACGTAAATGAATTGTTAAAAAGTAGGCAAGCAACTGTACACAAGGACTAATTAGTTATCCCTTGTCCACTGAACCTTGTATTTATGCTATTGATTCATCATTCATGTTTATTTGGTGTATTCAGCATTCAAAAAGGAGGGAGTATTCTGCTCAACATACCAAACAATTAACAGAAGAGGAGAGGAACTAAATTCAACGAAAGGCAGAATCTGTGAACCGGTTCTGCAGTTTTACAAAGTCAGAAGTCTAATGATGTACTGATAGAAGCTGACACGACTTTACATATTGAAAAGATGGAGGCATTGAGACTACGAAACACCATATTTCAACATCAGATACATGTTTTATTGATGGTGCTAAGAATCGTAATGTCTCTTTGACAGCAATTGGAGTCAAGCATACTACAGTTTCCTTCAGATCCACTTCAGCATCAGACACTGTAGGTGTTAACAATGATCCTTTGATTCATAATGGAGAGGTCATACATTAACATGATGGAAGACATTGCCCAGAAAAGTGTAACACGTGACACGATTAGGTAAAGGCAAGTTCGCTCACGGGACAGGTTTTTAAGGGAGAGGTCAAACATTACTGATATATAGAATGTGTTACAAATCTTGCTGGTGTGGGCACACGAAGCTCTGTTAAGGACATTGCATCTAAAATTTATAGACATGGATGGGAAGAGCATTCTTCAGTTGACTCTTGCCAGTTGTTATGTCAAATCAAGATCAGTAATTTCCCGAGAACAGCTCTTTGCAGGTGCATGTAAGAACTGCTGATGGTAAGCTAAACTTTCCTGATTCTGAAATTCAGGTATGTAATTGTCACTCGTAATTTTCTATTGTCACTCGTAATTTTCTACCGTTGTCAAGTAAATAAGTTATTTTACTCGTAATTCAGGTACGCGATAGTTAGTACTCAAATATAGAACTGAAGAAATATTTCTTTTTCTACAAATTCATCTGTATCCATGTAAGTTACATAAATATCTTTTGAAAGGTGCACTATTTTCATATACCGTGTGACTAACATTCTATGTGGGCGCATCCTTTTCACGAATGTTCACTACTATTACCTTCACGTGTTTTAATATTTTTTTAAAAAGTAGGCAAGGAACTATGTAAAAAAGGGCTAATTAGGTGCCTCATATGCACCAACCTTGTTTTGTTGTTATTAACTCATGTTTATTTGGCGATTTAGCGTTCAAAAAGCAGGGAGGTGTCTGCTCAACATGACAAACAACTACAGGAAGAGGGAAAAAATTCAGCAAAAGGTAAAGTCTACGGCAAAACTGGAAGAGGTAAATAGCCGTTCATTTGTGCAGAGTCGAACATCAAATGATCACCAATAGAAGCCGGCAATAGTCTTTCTAAACAAAAAACCAGCGGCAGTGGCACGACTGAACATGATACTTCAACTACAACCCAGCATGGGGCATTTCAGGTGTTACCAGAGGTCCTGTTATTCATAATGTCAGGCTTGAGCCAAGAAAACTGGCCTAAATATGATGCAACACATTTCCTAGAAAATTGCAGCAGATTCTAATGACACCATTGTTCCGAAGCTTTTGCCGATGGAGAACAGGCCAAGACGAGTTCATTCACAGGAGAGAATCTTAAGGGAGATGTCAAATATTGCTGAAAATAATGCTGGGACTCTGATGGACACACGAAGCTCTGAAGAAAAACGTCATGTGGGCCTCTAAACCAAAATGAGAACCTGTTCCACCGCATGTGTTTTGTACTGAGAATACACAAGCCTTAAGTGTACATAAAACCCACACTACAGGCGTTGTTATCAGCAGTTCTATTATTCTATAATCCCTGCGCAGGTTGCAACTGTTAGAGGTTTTACTGTGGGAAGTATATTGCTTGAAGATGTTTCTCTTGCATCTGTGAACCACGAGGAGAAGACAGTGGCCATGGAAGTACATGATACAGTTAATGGCCGTGCAAGTTCTCAGCAGAAAATGAAATCAGAAAAAGATCAGCATGGTGTACAGCATGCAAAGCTTCCCCCACAGGAATGAAAGTGTCACTCATGCACACCCCAGTTGAAGAGACAAGGAAGAAAAAAACAGTCTGAGGTTGGTGGGCTGAACTGCAACGGCAATACATGCACCAACAAAAAGGAGTGAAACGGAGAAGCTTGCTTGCGAAGAAGAGCACCACCTGCAGAATCTGGGGCCAATTCCAAGGGCAGAGAATCACACAACGCCTTACAATAAAACATCAGCATCCAGATTGGAAACTGATAGTCTTGATAAAGCAGCACTAGATACTTCCACTGCTACAAAAGCTGCGTCTCAAACCAAAGCTGGGATTCGTAATGATCATCTTCCAGAAAAAAAAGAACCGTAAGGATAAGAAAACTAGCAGGCATGGTGGTAGGAGCAACCCTCCTTGGTACCAAGTAAGCTCGAATGTCTCAGCTTCGTTTGTACCAAAGCTCAGGGCAGAGGCAGCAAACTCTCTTTTGTTAAATGTCATGCAGGAGTTATCTGTTAAGGCACAGCAACTTGAGTCCAAGACCCATGTTGGCACTGAGTACCTTGCACAGCCAACTCGAACTGTTCTCTTTCCTGATGATACTTGGAAAATGCAACTTGAGGGCCAAGGAAATCCGCGAAGTAACTATGGCAGCTACATTGGCACGAGGCCACCTGTGCCAACGGCCCATTTGTTGTCCCAACCCATCTTCCGTCCTCAGGTCAATGCACTTGTTAATGGTGTTCCAGGATGGACGTGGGACCTCGACGAAGGTATATTGATGTCTGACATGGAAAATCTCTTGGGTTTGGGTGCTCCAACTGTGAACAGAGGCAGTGGCGAACTGAATCAGAATATTTTCAGCAGTCGTGCAGTGGATCTGTACGGCAGGCAAGTGGTGGGAGACATGACGTACCAAGCTGCTAACCCTGAGATCCAGTATAACACAGCTCTGGAACATCAGCAACTCAGTCCGGCATGGAATCTCATTGCCGAACAAAACGGGATGCACGAAGGAGGCAGTGGCACCGGCATGTATAGGCCAAGGAGAGTTTATTCACAGGAGAGAATCTTAAGGAAGAGGTCAAACATTGTTGAAAAGTACTGAATATACCACCAATAATGCTGGGCCTCTGATGGGCACACCGACACGATTAATGCAGTTCTGGGAAGCAGGTGAAGCAGCTGCCTCCTGCGGTCCTCCCCGTACCCACCGCTGGCCGGCGTGGCGCTCTCCTCCCTCCTGCTCCGGCCCTTCTCCCTCCTGCTCCGGCCCTTCTCCCTCCTGCTCCGACTCTGCTCCCTCCTGTTCCGACGCTCCTCCCTCCAGCAGCAGGGGACAGTCGCGACCCGTCTCCTTCCTCAAGCAGCAGCGGTCATCTTCTTCCTCCAGCAAGAGTAGAGAGCAGGTACCCATCTTCTTCCTCTACCTTTCTCTGCTCTTTGCATGTGCATTGTGCTACTTGTGCGGTTGTGCCTGTCCTACCTAATTCATTCAATTTATTGTTCTGTGGGATGCCATCATTTTGCGAAAGATGATCACAGCACACTTTTTCTGTTGAATTTTTTAGTTGATTTGCCAAATTACTGAATAAATGACTCGAGTTTCGTATGACATCGATCTTCCAGTCTTAGTACCAGAAATTCAGAAGTAACTTTATTCCTTCTATGATGATGTAATTACTGTTTTGGTACTCCCAGAAATTTTAGTAAGCATAGCTAGCATCGATATGCTACTTCAGTCAGCTGCACTATGCTTGCTTCTGAAATTCTATAAATTATATCCAGCCTTAATTACTTTACTTCATTCAGCTGCACTATGCTTGCTTCAGAAACTCTATGAATTATATCCAGCCTTAATTCAATGCATTGTTCTCTGTTTAATGTAACTGCCAGCTGTCTGTTCTTGATTGACGCTCAATCTGTTAATCATTGATGAATAGATCCACAAACTATGACTGGTGCTCACATGTTTGACCATAGGAATGGAGCACGGGTAAAAGCCTAGCGCTTGCAACGGTCCATGGGTCTCTGAGTAGTAGTGTGTTTATTTTCTGAATAATAATGTCAGCACCTTTGAACTAGGTCGTCTGCAACATGAAGGCTCTATTTGATTGTTTTGTGAAACATTTATTCTCAAGGAAATGATGTATCTCTCTGCAATCTCAAAGGCGATTTCCCCCCTTCAAATAATGACATCCTATACGCACCATCACCATGATATCATGAAAAAAATGGTTGTGTACATTTCTGGGTTATGTATTTTTTATCAGGTGCATGCATAAATCCTAAAACCACATGTATGCATGGTTTTAAACTTCTGTTGTGCTGAAACACTCACGGTTGTTATCTCAAGTAGTATTGTTACGTATGTTTAATGAGTATTGGAAAAAAATTGCGTGCTCGCTTCTGTATGGAATATGTAGATGCTTCATTTACTGCCTAAACTCCCATCGTGGATAGTGGTTTTGCCATTCACTTATCATGTGTTTGCGATTGCAAATGTTTTCTTCTTCAGACGAATACTGGTTACAAGAAGGGCATGCCGTTGATAAAGTCATGTAAAATATTCGTCTCTTGAACGGCTTATGACGTCAATAGTACACATATTTTTAGTTTTAAATAAATAATTTAGCTTTCTTTATGACGTCAATTGTATGATATCAATAATTCCTGCAGGTCTCAACTAGTTCTTAATTGTTTTGAATACAAAGATTATTTTTGGAAACTCTTTAGCTGAGCTGTGAGTTCCTTAGGCCACTTTCATTTCACAGTTTTTTAGAATGACATGTTAGATTTGACTGCTTCTCTCAGTGCATAGTTTCATTTCAAAGTTTCATAGGCTTGCTAGAACAATAAATTATAGCATGTCGTTGTGATCAAATGTGGCACACAAATTAACCATCTATTTATATTATAGTTTATCAAGTACTAGAAAAAAACAACATTGTAACATCCGATTTTCTCTCTCACTCTTATCTTCTTCCTCATCCTCACGCTACTCCTGTTCGCCATAGCAAAACACCATACGAGCTCACATAGGTGTTCGATTCCAGCAGTTCGTTCCTGCTTGCGCACCCCAATTATCTTCCTCCCTCCGTTTGGTCACCCCATTTTCGAACTCGCGCAGCATCTGCAGAGACGAAGCCCTGGTCCTGTTTGTTTTGCTGTTGACGGCGAGCTCTGTCTTTTCCCCAAAAGCTGCCCAACCTATCTCCAAAATTCGACATAGAGATCCCTCCATCTTAAGATTCGATTTGTCTATCAGGTTCTTTGTTTCTTCACCGGGCCATCGCAACTGTAGCTTCATCTTGATGCCCTGTGTATTCCCAAGCTCTGCCCTGCTCCCTTTGTCGCCGATGCCGGGCCGCACAAGAGAAAGACGACGGCGCGGCAGCGGAGCTCGCATGCAGGAGACAGCGGCGTGGGCGCGGGAGATGACGACCCGGCGGCGAAGCCCGTGCCCGTCTGTCCATTTCTTTATATGGTGGTCTCGTATACTGGATATCAGCGGTGTGCAAGCTCGTTGGTGCCATTGTTTATAAAAAAACTCGACTTGCCGGAGGAAGACCGTCCCCAACGGCATTTAATTAAGGAGAATAACCTCTCACGCAGGTCGAGAAAACCCCTGAACCCTCTCCTCGATCCTACACAGGGACTCAGCTGGCCGTTGTGAGCTTCGGCGCGAGTCTTTACCATGTGCTTTGACCCGAGGAGGACGAGGGGATTTTTTTACTCTGCATTGCAGCAGCGTGGCATATCTCAGCCACATGTGCTACAGTGCGCACGCAGCACTGCAGCAAGCTACAGTACCGCGCGCAGGTGCCGCAGCGGGGATCGAACCCCGGTCGACAGGGCAAACGCCCCGGAGCCCTCTGGCTCTGACCAGTCGGGCTGCCCCCGCGTTGGCAAATATACACAGAAACAGTAGCCGGTAGAGAGGCGATGCAGAATGTACATGCATCACCGCAATCTCTCTTCTTGCAGCCAAGTCCGGAGAGATCTGCAAAGGAAACGGGAAAAAAATGTGACAAGAATGCGGTCATGCGGTGAGGGTTGAGATTCAGACATTCAGTGAGCTGCGAGGTCCAAATCAGCTGTATTCAGTGGAGCATTGCTCTGCATTACGGCTTACTTCCATTCACTGATCATTACAATATTACATAGTTTACAACTTTTGAATCCTTTACACACACACAACTCAATATTGATTCTCCCCCTCATTCATTTTTAAGTATTCCATCTGGT
>LAPY01001285.1:8079-19574 GCA_000970635.1 Eragrostis tef
GCGACCCCCGCCGCCGTCGTGGTACGTGTACTAACTACTGTACATTGCGCTGATTCGTCACACATGCATGCATCCATCCCTGCACACCATGCATCTATACAGTTGCATCCGGCCGCTACCATAACTCTCTTTCGTTGCCTCCTTACGCCAACCAAACCGCGGGGAGTTTCGGCACGTCTCCTTGTCGTTTCCATATATTTCAGTGCACAGCCTGCGACCACGTACTACACGGAATGCACTAGTGGTAGTGCATGCATGCCACGAATCCTTCCTCCCATAATCTAGGAGAAAAGCGTTTTTACTCAGCTAACGCATCTTGGTTTCGCTACCCACACATGCATCATCCTTCTTTGCCCCGCACCATCGCGGTGACCAAAGGTCAGCCCTAGCTACAAATGCTGCGGCACACCGTAACCTCATGTTCTCCAATTTTCTGGGGGACCAATCATTGAGTCTAAAGAACAGCGGCATGCTATTTTAGTATTACTTTAATCACACCCCCATCAGCATTATTCATGTCAACCACGGAACCACCTCAATAGAATATTCGATAATAGAGGAGGTGGCCAATGATAGTGCTAGTTTATGAGACAACAACAAGAAGCTTTTCAATAAAACAATACCGTACCCCCGAAAAGTACTCGATCTCAAGCCGAAAGACGGAAGGTTCAAGTACGTGGTGAAGATGTCAAACGTGAAATGACCTTTCCCAAAGCGATAAGGTGGAGTACTTGACCCACTAGGCATATGATTAGCTTCGAAGAGCCCATCCAGGCTTTGGCTTTTGAGTTTCGTTTGATCCAAAGCGTATCAAGGAATGAGTAGTCAGATAACCGGCGATCAAGTGCCCGTCAACCTCAGCTTTTCTCTTAACGCCCACTCATTTCTACTTCGCTTTTCTTGCTTTTTGGAGTCTCCATGAGAAATGAGAGCGCAAGGTTTCTTTCCACAAAAAAAAAACTTCTTTCTTTCAGTTTCCCAGAGCACCGACTTTTTTTTTCTATACCAGAAAAAATGTTTTTTATGTGGTAACAGAACTTGTTTCACCGCCAGTACGAGTGTATTTCCCCGTATATCTGTTTATCACCTCACACTAATGTGATGCGCAGCGTGACTAAGTGGTCGTGCAGTCCAGAACCTACAAGTTGACATTAGATTCACAGCTGAATAAGCAATCAAATGGCTGAAAATGAATAGCCACGCCCAAATTCCCGGAACGTACATCGATGCTTGATTAGGCAATTGCATTTTATAGTTTATAATTATACAGTAGGATTAAGATCCAGCAAAGCTTCCTGGCTCTTGATGGGCTCGCTCAACTCCAATAATTTAGGAGCCCTCAGGCCCCAGAAGATTCCAAGTGGCGCGTAATTGTCGGTGTGTGCCCCACTAGCTAAAACGACCTTCGGTTTGCCTACGAGAAATGGTGTGAGGGGTGCATTAATGGGGCGGATAATTGTTAAGCGCACCGCATCATCAAGCGTTAATTAATCTCTGAAGGGAAGGGGAGGGGTAGCGGATCTGGATCAGTGCCATTTTCCTTGGATCTGGGAAACCCCGAAACTCTCGTTGCTGTTTCAAAATCACAAGTTGAGCACACGTCCATCCAATAGTTCACGGGTGCCGGAAAAAGGGCTCTTGCCATTCCGATCGGCCGTTTAACGGGACAATTGAAACAATAACATGCCTAAAGACTGGCTTCCAAAGAATAGCATTAGTAAACTCATCCAATCTATAGTAGTAGTAACAATTTTTTCGTGCTAGGGTTTCTCCCTCACACCGTTCCACGTGCATGTTGCTAGTAAACCGCGGACGATCGGCCAGCTCAAAGTCAAAAGTAGGGAGAGGGGGTACATACCGTGCGTAGAGAAGAAAGGAAAACCAGAAGATGAGCGGCTGCCTGTGCCTGCCGTGCTATAAAAAGGCGGCCCCCAAGACGGGCAGCTCCGCAGAATCCAACCAGGACCTGAAGCCTTGGTCCGTCCCCTTCCCACCTCCACCACCACCGAAGGTCCGTCCCCCTCGCTCTCCCCGCACCACCCCCTCCCTATAGGCTACAGTAATCCCCGTCCACCCGTTCCATCTTCTTTTGCTCTCTCTCTCCCCATCATCATCTTAGTAGAGGTTAGCTGCCGTTTGCGCTTTTCTTTCTCTCTCTCTTTCTTTTTTTTTTAATCTACTACCTTTAGATCAACTACGATTTCCAAGTTCTTGCATCACTCTCTTCCTCCCTCTTCCTCTATCTCTATCATCTAAATTGACGCTCGCTTGAAGAGCGGGTTCTTGTTGCAGGGTATGGACCCCGTCGAGCGCTTGAAGAGCGGGTTCGAGAAGTTCAAGAACGATGTCTACAAGTAAGCTTTTCCCTTCTGCAAGTTTCGTTCTGGAGCCCTGCGCTTCGACTTGGGATTTTGGATTTATTGGTGGTGAATCGCAGCAAGAAGCCGGAGCTGTTCACGCCACTCAAGGATGGCCAGGCACCCACGGTATGTACTACAGCTGCTGCCAACTGATTTCCCTTTCTATACGCTTGCGAAATGGTTCTCCTCTTGCGATGTCCGTCACAAATCTTGGATGCTTTTGCCAAGAACCGCGTTCAGTAATTTTTACAGTTTTCGGGAGGCAGGCCGGGCCCATTGAGATATGGTACTGGTAGTACTTCCCCAGGTAGAATTGCCGGACGGTTTGACCAGCCTAGCACACCCAAAATTCTGCGTCTCAACCTGGAGGCAACGGCCTGACATCCATTGCGCGGACCCAGGTGTAACATTCTGGGTGTGCACACAGCATTTGCGAGCCAATGTCAAAGCAGTGGCGCCTTGTGCCAATTGCATGACTTCACACCGAAGGGGACAGCTTGTCTCCATTACCAGCCAATTGGCCACTAATCTGCTGGATAAAAAAGGAAATTAGTAGTTGAGGCTTGCTTTAGGGACACAACCAACTGCAGTCTAGGGCAATTCTAGTGCAAGGAGCTGTGTGTGGAAGCACTATCATGCGTGATGCAAGTGCCTTCCCATGTGCATCCCATGTTGCGCCTTGGACTTTGTATTACTGAGATGTCGCCGTCCCTATATAGGAACACTTTTGGGGACGGCGGATATGTTTCTTTTCTCCTCGTTCCTAGAATAACCTGCAGTTGTAGAATCTTTAGACTACAAGTACAGAGTTTATTATTTCTTTGGGGGTTCCGTGATTGCACCTAATCCATGCACTCCGGCCGTAGCAGGGCAGGTGCCACACCGAAACAAAAGTTTAGTCTACTAATCTAATTTGTCATCGTCATGGGTCTTTGGAAGAAACGCAGAGATCAAAATCTCTGCAGTTTACAATTTATCTTGGCCGCTCCTGCATCATTTTCTTTGAACACAAGCACATCATCTGATAAGCTAGTAAAGCTACCTGCAGCATTCCAGAAACCGCATCATTCTGCCCCGCATCATTCTGCCCCCCTTTTTTTGGAACTGGGTACGTATCAGACCCTACAAAGAAGCGTGAACCGCAAGTGTTCTTCGCTAGTGGAACAGAATAAAATTGCAATGAAAGCCATGTAAGCTCGCTGAACAGTAGTGCCTCATTCCATGGTTACCTAGCTGGCCCAGCCATGATTGAACGCAGGTCCCTCACGGAATTCTTTCTTCATCTGCACAGAAGTGGTTGGTTCGGACGGACGTGTCCTCCTAACCCTCACGAAAGTTATGCGCATAAATGTTGGCATGCTGTTCCGTCCAACCAAAATGCTTCTACAAAAAGTAGTAGCCGTACCTGGCACCGGCCAAAGCTGCTGATGGTAACGTTACGACGACACGCGTTCTAATCTCTCGTCTTCTTTTCCAATCCTGAGCTGTGCGGTAATGCAACCCGAGGTCCATGGCTGTTGCGCTCTTGTCATGCTTACCGGAAACGTAGTACTCCACCTTCCGCGTCGATGGTCAAGCAGGCACACGCAAGGCCTGCGTAGAGTATCAAACTCGCCGTGCACATGCCGGCCGCTGGAACCTTCCTGCTGCGGTGCGCCCTGGCCTTTGTCTGGCCTTTCCTCCGTGCCCCCCCGCGCTGTCAAAAAGAGGTCCCGGACAAAGACAGGTCAAAAGGGGAACCGTGTGCTCAACCGATCAAAGTTGGACTAGTAGATCGATCTGCCTACCTCCTTATCGATAAGCACGCGGGGTTGGGTGTAAAACCAAACTGTGATAAGAGCGACACGGTGATAAATCGTGCTTAATTGTTCTGCTGTTGTGTGTTGGGTGCAGTACATGGTGTTCTCCTGCGCTGACTCCCGGTGCTGCCCGTCGGTGACCCTCGGCCTGAACCCCGGCGAGGCCTTCACCGTCCGCAACATCGCCAGCATGATCGGCCCCTACGACAAGGTAAGCATGGACGCCATCTAATTTTTGGCCTTTGCCGCCACGGCCATATGTATGGACCCGGCTTAATCACGCCTGTCAACTGCAGACCAAGTACACCGGCACCGGGTCCGCCATCGAGTACGCTGTCTGCGCGCTCAAGGTTAAGGTCATCGTTGTCATTGGCCACAGCCGCTGCGGTGGTGTCAAGGCCCTCCTCTCCATGCAGGACGGCGCACCCGACAACTTGTAAGTTAGACCGCTGATTATTTATTTTTCTTTGAGAGGACTGTCACGGGAAGATTCAAAGTTAAAAAGTCTGGAGTTGAAAACCGTGTGTTGAAACTCGTTAATTCCCTTTCACCGTGTATTTGACTCGTGTTCTCTGTTTCCTTATTTGGAACAGCCACTTCGTTGAGGACTGGGTCAGGATCGGTTACCCCGCCAAGAAGAAGGTGCAGACTGAGTGCGCCATGTTGCCGTTTGATGACCAGTGCAGCGTCCTTGAAAGGGTACGCAGGATTCCTCTATCAATTTACCTGATTTCTCAAACAAACTGCTTACTGAGTTTATTTTCGGTTTCTGAATACTCTGCAGGGGGTTGTCAATGTGTCTCTTGAGAACCTCAAGACCTACCCGTTCGTCAAGGAGGGACTGGCCAACGGCACCCTCAAGCTTGTTGGCGGTCACTACGACTTCGTCAACGGCAAGTTCGAGACATGGGAGTCCAGTTAATTACTGTGCCATACGTACAAGTTTTCACAAGATCGATGGGGATGCGTGGAGTACACTTATTTGCCGCTACGTACCGGATCGCTCATGTGAATTGTAATAAGCTTTTATTTTCTAAAGAAAGCGGAGCTTTTATGTAATACATGATGCATAATTTGACCGTCCTGTGGTCAAAAGACATCAGTTATAATCCTTTTAATATAATTATTACTACCTTTGTACTATGGTTGCTTGGGGTATCATGAAGAGTTTACCTTTTTACTACCTTCTGTTTGTTCTTCTTCTTCCAACCGTTTTGTCTCTTTCAAATGCCGAGGGCTCTTCATAGTGCATAAGAGTACTCTCTATTCGGAAGGAGAAAAACCTATGATTGAATGCTAGCTTTGTACAATTAGCGAAAAAGATAGCTTTATCCCCTACAATCATGCACTATTCGCTACAAGATATTACTCTTTTCCCGACAATTTTGTACAAGTGGCCAACAGTTTACCAACTCATAGCTTTCTTTTTTTTTTCTTCAAATGGCCGACAGTTCCATAGTGCAAATTCCTATCTATCCCTACAGTTCCAGCAAATTGCAACAATATTATTAGCTACAAACTTATTTCCCACTGCTATGCTAAATAGTTAGCTAAATGAACTATACTCTGTTGGCCACTAACAAAGGCACTGTCAGGAAATGCTTCTCCCTTGTGGTGATTGGAAGATAAACGCACATTCGCTTAAAAAAAAGATAAATGCATATTGGCATTGACATTCATAAATGCAAGTGCTTAGCAAGAAGTTTCAAACCTTCGTGTTGATATTGTACGAAATACTGACGGGGATGTCTTACCCTCCATTATCCTATCATCTTCACTAATGAAACGTGTGTCTAGACAAGTTATCGAAAGAACTGCCAGGCAAACTGAAGATGAGCAAAATACTTAGATGTCTTTGTTGTGTTTTATTTGTCTTTCAACATCTTGTTGTAAGGGGTCTGTACTTCTTCTTATTTTAATACAATCACCTTTCATTCGCAAAAAAAAAAATGCCGGGCAAACTAGATGTGGCAACACATTATCGTGCAATACATACCTTAATTGGTTGTATGGAAGGGGATGACTTCTTAGATGACTTGAGTTCGCGCTTTCCAACCGGGGCCTTACCATCCATTACGTCATAATAATACATATGCACCAAGTTCGTTCTCAAGAACTAGGCATTAATCTGAGAAAAAAAGAAAGAAAAGTAACCAGGTTGGTCCAAAATACCTTCCACTTGTTATAAAAATTACTCACTAGTTTATGAGTATTAATTTAACATGCACTCAACCTGTAAAAGTTACTCACCATTACAATTTCGCAAAAGTCTGAAATACCTATATATAAGTTAATAAATTCTGCACTATTTTCTCTACGAGAACGACCATCTAGAAATAGTAGTGATAGAAAAATAACAATGGTAGAGCAATAATAATTAATAAGGCATTCGTATAATATAATTACAACAATTGGAATGTTAATACTAGCCCGCGGGCCAACACACTTGTTATGGCTATTTAAGTACTAGTACAATAGAGATAATATTGTGAAGTTTTGCATATATAAATTTGTATATGGATTTTAATAATGACATTTATTTGTCACTGAAAAATCACTTGCTAATTATCAAGAACAGTATGATCACAAAATAGGGAATTGTGTGTGCTTATGTGTGTTGCAAACTTGCAAGTGTTTAAAAGTCAAGGAATCTTGAAGGCTAATTAAGTTCACTGTCAATTAATGAATTAATTTGAATACTCAAGCCTCGAAAATTTCATCTGAAACTTTTTTGTCACAATTTCATTTCAAATTCCAACACCACCAAAAGATTCTAATAATAGGTATCGCAAAGGCCTTCAAATGTTCTCATTCATTTGGGCTGTTTTCACTGCAATTTTTTTACTTTAGCTGAGAAATCTAACATCATATTGCATAGTACATGGGTTCCAACTTGCACTTTATTTCCTCCCTCATTGGTCGTGTTGTGCCACGGTGCCTAAGCAGCATAGGTGGTATCTTGGAAATAGTTTACCTGGACCATTTAAGTGACAACTTGCACATATTGACCCGTATGCCCCTGCCAAGCATGATGCAAAGTGATTTGAAAAAACTTCCATGCTTGTCTATGATAGAATAGTATGCCTAATCTATATCGTGTTGGTATCTTCATATTCAAAAATGTGAGCGATGCACTCATAGTTTCACTATGCAACTATGGTGCCATGCATGCCACTAGAGCTATATAGCCACAGAAAAAGGCGGAACCTTAACCATTGCATTGTGGATGGTCGCCACCAAGCTGGCTCCTCCTTTTTCTCTATAGCTTCGATGTTGGTTCTAGTAGAAACACTACATTTCCTCTTAAGATCTCCTTGAATGATTTTGACGCCAGACATCTAGCATATCGGCCAATCACCATGTCTCCTGCCATAGGTTAAATAAATAAATAAAATTACCCTACATGGCACATATTAATTGGACATATTGCCCTAAATATTTTTCCCATCTGTCTAGGGGTGTAAATTGTTGCCTCTTAGAGGCACCACAAACTCTCTTTAGTTCTAGCTGAGTTCAAATAAAAGAACTAGTTTTTCAAAAGCTAGTTCAAATAAAAGAATTGTTGCCTCTTAGAGGCACCAATTTACTGCCCGACATCTGTCTACATTTCGAATGGATATGGCAATAAATTAACAATCTAGGACCACATTTTTGGTAACATCCTAACAATTATCCAAAGCTAGTCAAACAATTTTCCAAACATAGTTCACTAATTTTCTAAACAGAGCTCAACATTGTATGGACTTTCTCCAACAATATCTAAAGCTTTTCAACATTGTTATGCAAAAGTGGGGAAAAAGAAACACCTAGCAAAAAGTGGAATTGAAATCTGTACCAACTGCCTTTTGTATTTTCTAACGAAAATGCTATACATCCGACCGTAATGTTCCACTGGAGTACGACCTGTGATAATCAACGGCTGATTTAGCACATGAATTAGCCAAGCAATAACCGACATGTGATTATCAACGGTTTGATGGGGCTAGTCAGAGTGAGTCCCAACGTTCGGTCGGACCTTTCATTTTCTTCTAACCGTCTCAGTTGGAATCGAAATTGCAATATGAATCACCCTCTCGGAATGGGCGGCAGAAAGAATTTTGAAACTTTACCAACGGTTTCTTTGGGATCTCGAATTACTGAGGCCAGCTCCGATCGACACCGGTTAGTTCCCGCCCTTTGGGGGCTCGACTCCCGCTCCTCCGAAACCGCCGCCTGCGACCACGGCGGCGGCGATGGCATCCCTGCCTTTGGCGGTTGGTGGCTGCTTCTCGCAGGAGATGGATTAGGGGGGCCGTTGAATTGGATTTGGAGCAGAGGCAAACAACCCGTCGGTTTATGGGGGAGACTCTACGAGCATGCGACCGCCGAAATTGGAGAGCCTCAGCTATGACGAGACCAATGTGAACGTGTCGACCTGGACCAATTTGCCGTTTCCCATCCACTCATCCAGCTAGGCAGCTCACGAGCGGGTCAGCAGAGAGAGGAGGAAAAGAAGGTGAGCCGCTGCTTCTTGCGCCTCCCCTGCTATAAAAAGCGTCCCCAAGAAAGGGGGGAAGCTCCAAAACGTTCCTCATCGATCTCGCAAGCCGGAAGCCAACGCCGTCTCCTTCGCCGCCGTTCAAGGTCCGTTCCCCTTCGCTCCATCCTTCACAGTCCACACATAGCAATTCGATCGCATCCATCCGGGCATCGATCCGTCTCTCTTTCCTCTCTGGCTCGCCTCTCACAAGCGGGCTACCGTTCCACCTTTTCTTTCTGTTGCGAAGCGGGGTAGTTGTATCCACCACGCTCGAGGATCTTGACGATGCGTCAAGAGTCTATATGTTCTTGTTGTGTATGATGTTTTTAAGGTGACTCACGATTGATTTGCGTGGTTCTTGCAGGATATGGACCCCGTCGAGCACTTGAAGAGCGGGTTTGACAAGTTCAAGGCCGATGTCTACGAGTAAGTACTTTTCTGGAACCTTCTGTTTGATTCATGGTGGTCTGTGCGTGCACGTGAATTCATCTTTTTGATCCGTTTCTTGTTGGCAGCACCAAGCCGGAGCTGTTCGAGCCGCTCAAGGCCCACCAGACCCCCAAGGTTTGTACTGCCACCGATCACCCTACTACAGCTACTGTATTGATATGCTCCCTTTTTAACTCTGTTTTTTATGTCAACTTAAACCTGAATATCTGTTCCTATTGGGGTGAAATGTTTGTTCCCACACCCACGCATTCTTTCTTTATCAGGACGTGAAAACAGTAGTAGTTGGTTTTGACGTCTCATATTAATTAACCGTCGTGAAAGTTAGGTTTCCAAATTCGATCCTGCCTCCAAGTCAAGTGTGAGCCGGAACAAGGTTCCATTTCCCATCCGGTGCCGTCATACTCGTGAACGGGGCCAGGTCAAAATGAAGTGCGGCACGCGTCTGTCATTTTCCAGAAATTGGCACGCACGATGCATAGGCCAGCGTCATGCTGCTGCATGCTCCTGTCACCCAGATTAATCTGCAGTGTTTGTTTAGCGCGCAGCAGCTTGGATCCTCGCTTTGCTTCATTGCGGATGGAACATATGCGCTTGCTCGCGCTTTCGCCTGCCAACTTGCAAGAAAAGTCTGTGCGCACCATATAGGCTATCAAGCTCACGCTCAGAAAGTGCGCATCTGGACTGAGAACCTTCCAGTTTCAGAACCGAATGCGTACCCCGCAGATCAATCAGGATAGATCTGCCTGCATCCTTATCGATAAGCGAGGTCCGTGGTCCGCGTAAAGAGCGAGTCCTAATGGTCTGTCTGACTGGTTGCGTGCAGTACATGGTGTTCGCCTGCTCCGACTCCCGCGTGTGCCCGTCGCTGACGCTCGGCCTGCAGCCCGGCGAGGCGTTCACCGTCCGCAACATCGCCAGCTTGGTCCCGGCCTACGATAAGGTATGGCATTGCCGCTTCGTCGCCAGTATTGTTTGTCGCCTGCTGATTCCGGCCTGTCGCCATGCACGGCCATCGAACCCCACTTACATACACGTCATCGTTAACTGTATGCAGACCAAGTACGCCTGCGTGGGGTCCGCCATCGAGTACGCCGTGAGCGCCCTCAAGGTAGAGGTCATCGTGGTCATTGGCCACAGCCGCTGCGGCGGGGTCAAGGCACCCGACACCTTGTGAGTTTCCGTAGTGTTTTGAAGCTGGTCTTCCGTTGCATCATGTTTCTGACGACTTGAGCTCTCTGTTCGTGTGATGATGCAAACGCAGCCACTTCGTCGAGGACTGGGTCAGAGTTGGCGGCCCAGCAAAGACCAAGGTGCAGGCCGAGCACGCCTCGGCTCCTTTCGCTGACCAATGCTCCTTCTTGGAAAAGGTAGCACACGGTTTCCCTATGGTTCTACCATTGCGCTACTATTCAGCCATAGTTCATCCCGGCCACGTGGTTGTCCTTGACAAATACGAAGGATTTGCTCTGAGTATTACTTGCTGGGTTTCTGAATATTCTGCAGGAGGCCGTCAACATGTCCCTCGAGAACCTCAAGTCCTACCCGTTCGTCAAGGAAGCGCTGGAGAAGGGCACCATCAAGCTGGTCGGCGCACACTACGACTTCGTCGACGGCAAGTTTGAGACATGGGAGCTCTAAGCGGTCAACCAGTAACTCCTACACCATACATACAGAAACTCCCACACCCGATCGATCGGCTAGCCCGATGTTAACTGTAATAAGCAATAGATTTTTTCTACTATTGCTTTGATTCCTAACACGGCGGTTTTATGTAATACATGCATGGTGCATAATTTTGGCCGCCTTGTGGTCAAAAGACATCAGTTATATTCTTTTTAATTTATTATACGATCAATCACTATATAGCACCTCACGCTGTTCTCTGCCTTTTTGTCCCTCTCAAATGATGATAGATTTCTTCTTAATGAAACAAGTGCCAAGCACGTTCTAGAAAAAAGAATGATGATATATTTTTGTCATCGGTTCATAGCTCGTAATCTGAAGACTGTGTGGCGTTCTATCCTAAAGTTGGAGTCAGAGTACAACACCCCATACCATTTCAGACCTCTTCTCTTTTTTGTCCCCGATTTCCATTGGATCGGACGTTGTTGTAAAAAATACACTCCTGGTTTCTTGGAGTTGGACGGCAGGATAGTATAAATAAAAATTATCTTTGAACTCCATCATCACAAAAAAAAACAATTGTTTCAACTCCAGTTTGATTTCTCACATACGTATATGTAGTGTGTAAAACTTAAGTATTTTCTGCTAATGATGATGGTTGGTTAATAAGCAAATACATGAATATTTTTAGTTAAGTTCACCATTATATTAGTGGCGGGGGGGGGTTTTTTGTCCTCCCCCCTT
>LAPY01001285.1:60857-72104 GCA_000970635.1 Eragrostis tef
CGCGAGACAGGACGGCGCGGGCTTGGTGGTTTTCACCTCCGTGGACGCGGGCGAGGACGGCGCTAGACCTGTGTACGGGCAAGTCGAGGAAGAAAAACTCGTGGACGTGTTTTTGATCTGATGAGACGAGGATGGCACCAGCACGTTCTGATAGGTGATGGTGTCCTATTAAAAGAACAAATGGCGCGAAACACTATTGTGAACATGCACTGGTAGTAGAGTCGTACCATGTCTTATTAAATACTACTGAGCTCATAATCAGATTGTTCGGCAGGCTGCAGCTGCAAAAAAATAACTGTAAACACTATAGCGAGACGAACACACTATAGAGATATGATACTACTCGATCGAGATGCCTCTTTTGAGCTAAAAGGAGCATCGAAAATGTCTGAGGCATGCCAAGCATCGAAATTAGAGTTAACAAAGAATTGCATCTTCACAGCTGAAATAAGGCAAAAGAAAATATTATTTTGCCAATTTGATTCTTATTCAGAACCTATATAATGTTATAGGCTTGAAATTGTAATGGGCGTATAAATGTCACTTGGTCTAACAGAAACTAATGCAAAAAGAAAATTATACCAAAATAAAGGGTGCAATGACATGAATATATCGATCTAAAACTTGCATAGATAATTAACAAAGGTCTTGGTCCATCACACTTGCTAACAAAATATAATTACACGTTGTTGATAACATACTGTAGTTTTGAACTTTAATAATTGAACACAAACTAAATGCCACAAACGATTGTAACATCCATCTACAAGACATATTCGGGAGGCACCAGTAGGGGATAGAGCCATGGAGGAACATCAGTATCAGAATTATCTTCAACACCATGAGATGAATCACCATCAAAAGCTTCAAGAATCATAAGATGGTTCAAGGAACTGCCAAGTCAATTCAAAAGTGGGGAAAATAGTTACAAGAGAAATATAAAATCAATGGACAAAACACTCACCACGATTATAGATGAAGGTGGGGAAAATAGTTACAAGAGAAATATAAAATCAATGGACAAAACACTCACCACGATTATAGATGAAGGTGGGGAAAATAGTTACAAGAGAAATATAAAATCAATGGACAAAACACTCACCACGATTATAGATGAAGGTGGGGAAAATAGTTACAAGAGAAATATAAAATCAATGGACAAAACACTCACCACGATTATAGATGAAGGTGGGGAAAATAGTTACAAGAGAAATATAAAATCAATGGACAAAACTGCCAAGTCAATTCAAAAGTGTCTTAAATACCAGAAATGATCACATAATCAAAGAATGTGCCAACTCTAACCTAACTATAAAATAAAAACAAGTCATAAGGTTTAAAAAGATGAACAAGTCATGGCTAAACCTTGCATCATAACCTGTACAGAACAGAACAAGACTAGAACAAAAGCTACCAAATACTAGTAAATTGATTATTATATGAAATCAACTAATGACGATATAAGACATTTTGAAACAAGTTCACGGCTAATAACATAGAATCTAAGTGGATTGCATATATGGACCATGGAAATATGAAACAATGGAAGGGAAATCTCAATGACCAGTGGTACTCAATCTTCCAAATTCAACATGAACAAGTTGCATATGAGACAAAAAATAATCTACTGGATATCCAGGTAGAATAATACACCTAGAGTACATGAAAGATACAATTATCATGCTCAAAAGTTACAGTACAAATACACTGTCAGAATAGTATATCCATCATGTAACTAATTGCAAATTGCTACTTTCATATCTGGAATGGTTCGTTCACGGATTTACTGCTGGGCAAGGACAAATTTGGGTCAACCCAAAACATAAAGGTTGAATCCTGCGAAAGAGTAGATATGACTTTGGAAAAAGTTGTCACACTGAATGGCGTGAAAAGCATCTTTAGGGTTCTTGATTGCTTCTTACACTACAGTTTAGAATTGAAGTAGTTGAGCACAGAATCAAAATAACTTAATTAAAATAATGACAACATGGATGGACATAAAACTAACAATAACTCTAACAGTACCTAGAAAAGAAATGTAGACCATACAGATATATCTATAGCTTAAAAAGACTAACTAAACACAACTGAAGTGGCAGACTGCACCAAAAAAAAAACACATGAAGGAAACTACGAGGAGTACATCACCTTAAACTACACTCCTTGTATGCAGGGCACGTCATTAGATAGTTCTTAAATGACATTCAAAACCATTTACCAAAAGGAAAACAACAAAATAAAACAATATGCCATACATGTTTCCTCAGTGACAAAGCTAACTTTCTTTTCAACCTCTTGATCTTCTCATACTAATAATTATACGGTTTCTATGCACAGTTCTATGCGCTTTCTAATTTTCTATGCACTTTCTAATTTCCCAACAATATCAGCAAAAGGATAGACCAATAGAATTCGAGCCACACGAAGGGCCACACCTTGATGCCGCACACAGATCCTGGTGTGGCCAGCACCAGGTCGTCCCGGAGCGAAGCCATGGCGGCCGGAGTCCCAAATGACCACCAAACGCGACCAAATGACCACCAAAAATCCCCAAAAAAATACTACCACGGAGTCCAGCTCAACGCGCACCCATTTGTGGGGTCCGTGGTCGACGGGGACAATCTGAGAGCGGCCGACGGCGATCACAGCGGCTCAGCCAACAATGACGACGATAAGCACACGGTACAGAGCGATAGAGAGCAAAGAGATTAGGCTGGGAGCTTCGCGTTGACGTCCTGAAGCTCGTCTTGGAGCTTGTCGTCGAGGAGGGCGGCTGGAAGTAGTAGCTCTACACGGAGGTGCTTGACGGGGACGACGGTGGCGGGGGAAAACTTCAATGGCGCCTCGTGCGACTGCGGAAGAGGGGAACAGAGGGGTTAGGGTGGCGTGGAACTGGGATGCGCAGGTCCAGGCGCGACGAATGGATGAAGCAACAACCAAATCAGACTAGAAAAGCGGGAAGAACTGCTAGGGATTGAGCTACAAGTGGAACACATTAACCAACAAATTTCAAATCAAAACGGATCCAATGCAGTTGGATGAGACGAGCAACAAATTCGATGCGAGAAATCACAAAATCGCACAGAAATGACAACTCACCGGTGCAGGATTCAAACCGGGGAACGATGAGAGGAGAACAGAGCGCAAAGCAAATGGCGATTTGAATTTTCTGGTCGGCGCACGTCGCAAATACGATAGGGTGAAAAGTCAAGGAAGCCTGGCCCACATAACAGCGGAACGGGAGGCCAAAAGAAGAGCGGACGCCAGAGATTGCGCGGGGCAAAGATCAGACGGCGCAAAAATCGAGTGCTGCGACGACGAGAAACACTCGAGTGTTCTTTAGCAAATCCGTTTTTTTTTCTTTGAGAGGGAAAAATAGGGGCCATAGTGGTATTCGAATTGTTTCCTCTTTTCAAAAAAAAAATAGTGGTATTGGAATTTAAGGCTTGTCCGAGGCTCCGAGCAGGTTGCAATCCAGCCTAGCTCGGCCTGGGGAAGGACTCGGCCAGCCCACCCAGCCTGGCGCGAGTTGTTCAGGCCAGCCCGTCTCGGCAGCTCCAGCATCTCTAGGAGACTACGACCACGTGTTCGTGCTTTGTTTATTGAGGTCCGGGGCGACACGACCCAGCCAGAGCGCCAGCCGTGCGCTGCGCGCCGCTTCCATTTTCATCCAAATCACGTCGGACCGACGTGTGGCGCGGCCCCACGTATATCTGGGAATAGACGGCCGTGGCCCCACTACCGCGCCTGATGCGGACGGCGACCGCGTTCACCAGCCGAACAGAGCATCCAGCTCTAGAACCTGCAAGATTCGGCTACTTCCCCTGTCACCGCACGCCGGCGATATAGCGGCCGGGCCCCGGCCACACCAACCATTCTCGCCCATACAAAACGGCAGCGTATCGAGGCAGGTAGGCGCACACCCGTTCGAGTCTGGTCCATCAAATTACGGCGGAAAAAATACTCAAAACGCAGTTTCTTTTTTCTCTTCCTTTGGTGGCAATACACCGGGGGGATTCGCGGGTCGCCTGCCATGTGTTTCACCCTACGACGCCGCGAACATACATACGTGGAGCAAAATCGCGACCGGGCAAGGCGTACTTACGTCACAGTCGGCATGGGGAGTATCGTGCTTTAGTTTCAACGAGATGCGACAACCTTTTTGAACGAAACCCGAAAGGCCCGCCTGCCCCAAACGGGAACGATGCGGTGGTCGGAAGCAACACAAACTTTGGTGTCCGCCATATATGCTGCTGCGCTGCGCTCGGCCGGCTTCCGCCCGCTCTGCTCTCCATCCCCACGTGTCCCTCCTCGTCACGCACTCGCGCTCCCTCCCCGTCTCCGCCCGCCGCCTCCACCACCACCTCCTGCTTATTTAGGCCCCACCACCACCTCGCGCCCCCGTTGGCCCGCCCTCTCGCTTCCCCCACCCGCCCGCGCCCGGCCGAAAGCGAATTCGAATCTCCCCACCCCCGCACCGCCGGCCGTTGGCACCGCAATGCTGGCCTCCATCGACGAGGCGGGCGCGCTCCTCGCGCGGAGCGACTCCGCCGGCCGCCGGCGCCGGTCCACGTCGCCGGTGCGGTCCGCGTGGCCGAGGCCCCCCGGCACCCGCTCCGAGACGTACCTCGTCTCGCGCCTCACCTTCAGCCTCCTCAAGTACCTCGGGTAATTCGCGCGCCTCACCACTTCGCTGACTCTGCTCCTTTCGCCGTCTCGCCTCGTTGAGTTCGGAGAGCATAGCTCGTCTCGTCAACGCGCCTCGACGATGCGATCGAATACTAACTAACTCTAGTCAAGGACGACGGATTACGCGATGCAACCCAACTCGCGCAAAAGCCTACTCGCGCGGTGGTGATGGTCTGGTCTCGATGCTACAGGGACCGCGGGACTTCTATTTTAGGAAGGAAAGGACGCTCACGTTTGGGAAGTCTCGGATGTGGATGACTCTCGAACGCAGCTTTCAGGGAGGAGTAAGCGGGGTCTGTTTCGTGAGTGCGGATGATGCAATTGCGTGTTGAGCTTTCTCTACAAACGGGGCAGTAGTAGTTGAAGTTTTTTGCATTTGCGGAGACTCTGCTCGGTTGTTCTGGGTTTCCCTGGCGTGCGGACTATGCTGACAGAATTCTTTCTGAGCGAAATTCCCTGACATGTTTCATTGTCCATTTTGTTCTGGTGCATATGATATTATTCCCCCATGCTTATGCAACCACGATGTACTGTGTATAAGTAAATTTTAGTCATGTGCCCCCCACTTGTTCATGACATATATTAGCAGATAAAATAATGAGGGTGCAGTATATAAATGGGCATTGGGGGCAGACATGTAATTGACTCATTCTCGCTGCTGAATTTTGTGATATAATGCCATTTTCTTGCCTCAGAAAGTGAGTTCGTTTGTTACACACGTGATGAGGGTCTCACCACAAGTAATTTCACTGAGCATTCGTATGGTTTTAAGACACTTAGGATGGTTTTAAGACACTTAGGATAGTACATAGTCTAAGTTCAGAAGCATAGAAATACACTCCTTCCAGTGCTACAAGTCTCACAGTATCATGCCTATAGTCTATGACACACTCACTATACTGGAACCCTTTATATATGCCTTCATACTGTAAACCTCGTTGACAGTGTGATTCCTTTTGCACGGATGCTTTAATACTGTACATAGTATTACTGTTTCTTTTGATATTCTTTCTGATATTTACTATTATTCAGGTTAGGTTACCGATGGATGTCACAACTTCTTGCCCTCACAACCTATGCAATTTTACTTATGCCGGGTTTTATACAAGGTGCACAGAATGCTCGAGGCTTTTCATAGGATTATTAGGATATCACCATCATTCTCAAACATTATTTTCTTGGTTTACAGTTGGATATTACTATTTCTTTTCAAGCCAGGTCCGTAGAAGCATAGTCTATGGAGACCAACCCAGAAACAGGTAACATCAGCCTAAAAGGCCCCAAAACTGTATAAACAAAGTGTTTCCTAACAGGATTGAATCTAATGAATATTAAACTGTACAGATTGGATTTGTACATACCCAAAGATAACAGCAGACCATGTCCAGTCGTGGCCTTTGTAACTGGTGGTGCTTGGATTATTGGGTTAGTACTGAACATTTTGAGAAAAAAAAAAACAAAGGTACTATAGCAAAGCTGTTATGACCATTTTTGTTGATGAACTTACTTAATTTTTTTAGTTACAAGGCCTGGGGTGCCCTTCTTGGAAGACGATTGGCGGAGAGAGGAATAATAGTGGCATGCATTGATTACAGGTGCTCATTGTTATTTTGTGGTCACTAGACTAATAATAAGGGATTATATATATGTTTCCCCTCTATATTAGTTTGCCTGACCCGATTCAAATAATCCTTGCAGAAATTTTCCCCAAGGTACAATAGGCGACATGGTTAGGGATGCTTCTCAGGGAATTTCATTTGTGTGTAATAACATTGCCAATTATGGAGGAGATCCTAATCAGTAAGAAAGCAACTTTTTTTTTCCTATTGTAAACTTAGCATGCAAATTATTGATAGTTGCATTGCATGTCAAGAGCTATCATTCAGTTAATCATTGACTGAAATTGCGTATGTACCAATTCTTATTTGCTTAAAAAATAATGTTGCTAGATGAAAACCACCAAGCTGGAAAGCTTACTTTGTCTGTTGATTGCTTCATTGCCTTCAAACACATTAGTTGACCATTTGTTCCAGCTGTAGCTAACACTTTGTTTCATTCTGTTAATGATGTATCTTTATACCCTTCATTTTTCTGTACATGTTACCTTTGGTTACATGTGCACGCAAATTCTAGTCCTTCTCTTAATACTTAATAAGTTGTGCGGTATTATGATACTTCTGTAGGATCTACTTGATGGGTCAGTCAGCTGGTGCACAGATTGCAGCATGTGCCCTCATGGAGCAGGCAGGAAAGGAATCAAGTCGGCAACCTGTTTCTTGGAGTGTTACTCAAATTAAAGCATACTTTGGATTATCTGGAGGGTGAGATCTGAGGTTCCCTCCTTAGCCAGCTTTATATTGTATGACTATTTTGAGTTATGCCATGCAAAGCTACTAGTCTCAGACACCCAACTAAGCTATCATGAGTTTTTAGGATATGCCTTTTGAGCTCTCCGTGTATAGTTTATAGCTAAACGATCAGTCTTCAGCATATTGTGTGTTTCGTTTGGAAGATATTGTTGTCACCAATCGATGGTGGTGAGACATAATGTTCTTGCATTGATAAAAACCCACTTTCTGATATGTGAACCAAATGTAACCTATTTGTGGACTTTCTTAAAACATGGAAACAAACCTAATAATCTTCATTATCACATTGCATCTATGACTTAGGTTTGTCCCTGCCTTTTGCAGATACAACATCCATAATTTGGTTGACCATTTCAATGAGCGTGGTCTTCATCGTTCAATATTTCTCAGGTATTATTTTGACTTCGCCATGGGAATGGTCCATTTATGTAGTGAGAACTATACACAAACATTAAGGAAAACATTTGCAAAACAATTTCAGCATAATGGAAGGAGAGGAATCATTGTCACGTTATTCTCCTGAAATTGTTGCGAAGAAGTCAAGTGCAGAAACCATAGCTCTTCTGCCTCTTATTGTTTTAATGCATGGAACGGAAGATTATTCAATTCCATCGTCTGCCAGGTTTGTTGATATTCCTCCTACAGATGTTTATTTTAAAAAGAAACTGAAGGAAAAAGAATTTGCGTAAAGCTAGAGTTTCATATGGGCACAATTTCTAATGCCTTTTCATGATGTTATATGAAAGGAAATGTTATTACTGTCCAATCCGTTTTGTATTTATCAGAACAAGTTTGCATAGCCAGTTCTAGAGAATTTATTCGTTAGATTTAATGAAGCCACAAGTTTGCATACCCTTTTACAATGTATAGTGTGTTGTTAAAATAATGTGATGCTCCTTTGATCCTTGTTTCCATTCAAAGGTTTAGTATTCCTTTTCTAATATTGAGGCATATGTTGATTACCAAGCCACCAAATGCTTCAATGTTATGATATTAAAACTGAGTTTATACAGACTGGAAAGTTGATGGATAGCAGTTACAGGTTTTCTGGATACAAATTAAAACAAAAATATTCATAGAATACTAGTTTGGCAAGTCCTATTGTACTCTAGACTGCACAGAAGATAGTACTTAACCTGGGGTATTATTCCCGCTAGAATGCCAAGTTCGAAGTTTTACAGAATATTATCTCCTCACATATAACACTCTGGTTTTAATATTCAGAGAAAACCTGCTTGCATCCTCTGATCCCTAATATACGTCTAGGTTTGTCCGAAGTCAAACTTTTGTAATTTTGACCATCAATAACCAAAAACTGTACAGCATAATATGAGGTTGATATTATCAGATATACACGCCGTTGACTTTTTAAGTTATGTTTGACCATTTGTCTTAATCAAAAAATTTAAAAAAATTCATATACTTTGCTATGGTTTGTTTTATCACTAAAGAAAGTTGAAATATAGCTTATAATTTTGCATGTTTGAAATACTATTTTGAATAAGACGAATGGTCAAACCGTTTAAAACGGAGGGATTGCATACTATAAAAATTTGTCATTTAAAATGATTCAGTTTTATAGATATATTTAGTCAAAGTGTCATTTTTATAATGGACTTATAGGGATCAGAGGAAATCCTTGTTTTCTCCTTCTGCTGTAGTCTCTTTTCGATTGTATGATCTATTGATTGATCAATTGTTCTTTTTCCATTATAAAAAATAAATATAAGCTTTCTCAGCTTGACAGTACTAGTTATGTTCTTCTTTCATGTGCAGTCAAACTTTTGCTGACGTCCTCCAAAAAACTGGTGCTCAAGCAAGGTTGCTATTGTACGAAGGGAAAACACATACAGATATATTTATACAGGTACTGTGTCTAGAATTTTGATAGTGTAATATTTCTGTTTACATCTTTATCACTATTCTACGTTTATGAGTCTTCGATAAAACGAAATTTATATGGTACAATTTGAAGTAACACTATTACTTTTTGAAACAAAAACGTGCCCCTTTTCCCTTGCAAATTTGTCTAATGTTTTCTAAGCAAGTTTCATGTACAATTATATTTACTTCAGGATTTAGTTATATTAATACATGGAGAGTTGTTTAGTTCACACCTCTTGATTATGGTAAAATCGAATCTTTCTGCAGAATATGTTGAAATGCTGGATTGTTTTTATGTGTGATAAGAAAGTAGTCTCTGCTATCTAATTTATTAACAAATGTGTTGCCGACACTTACAGAAAGACCTTGCTCTTTAGGTTTTCATGTAACGTGATTGGATTTTAAACTCACAGCTTCTTGGATTTCATTGTACGGATCACATGGTCACAGTGTGTCTTTACCATATTCTTATGAACACATCTTTTGTCAAGCTGAGCTAAAGTGTTTGGATGCACATCTTTGCAACAACAGTCATGGAAACGTATGTTGAAAATTTATAGGGAAACTCGATATGGCATACTATTTATTATGATTCTTATGAACACATCTTTTGTCAAGTTTATTGATGTATTCTCTCCTTTTTAGAGAGAGAGATTGTGACACATTATATCTCGAATTTCTTTTGATTAGTATGGTGAGAGCTAACTCAACGGCCTGGAAATCACTGCAGATTTTTTTTTCCTTTGGTACGTCACCTAAGTATATACTGTTATAATAATTATAGCTTTTTTACTTTACATTTTCCATAGGACCCTCTTAGGGGTGGAAGAGATCCATTGGTAGAAGACATCTTGTCTGTTATTCATGCCGATGATGCAATTGCACATCAAAAGATTGCTTTGGCACCCATTCCAAGGCGCTTGGCTTTCGAGTGGCAATTAAAGTTGGCCCGTCGAGTCAGTCCCTTCTAGTAGGTAATTATTGTTCTCACACAAATCCTTTTGCCTTATGCTGTCTCTGTTACATACTTTTTCATATGTTTGCAATTTCTGCAGACAAAGAATATTTAGATGTTTGGGGATTAGCATTTATGCTTCGCCTCTATTATTTCAGTGCATGATTCATTACATCGATTTTCCACAGCATGCATTTGTACCCACAGAAAGACCTCGCTTGCAATTTAAAGTTGTTTTTCTTCTGCTTGTTTATTTTTTAAAGGTTTGGTTGCGGATGTTATTTCAAAGACGTCTGTACGCAAAATCCATAAGCATGGCCAACCTTGCATCTGTGGATTTTGTGCCTTCATATGAGGAAAGGGCACGGGGTGACCATTGTTTGGATTGGATCAGGCAAGGAAAAACTCTTATTTCCTTGTATCGCCCTGCAGTACTCTGTGGAACCTGAAGCTGAGAAGTGTCGTAGGAAAGAAGCTTTTCTTTTTTGCAAAGCTGTACATAATGATGTATATGATAGCACACAAGGGGAAAAAAAACTAGAATGTGCCTTTCATGAGGGAAGGTGTTTGGACGAGCTACTGCCTGATTGGATGTGGTCAAGGAAACTCTTTCCTCTTCGTCCTGGCATTTTGGCCCTTTAGACTGTAGACCTCTAGTATGTGGAACTTGTAGAAGCTAAGCAATACAAAAGGCAGGAGTTCCATGGGTGGAAACTGCACCCTCTTTTTCCTTTGTTTATTTGAAGTTGTATATGAAATATGATGCTGTGTTTTATATTACTTACATTGATCTGTAAGTACATGTAATATTCTATTTTGTGTAAACAATATTGTGTTTACATCACTTACAGAGACCTGAAAGTACGTGTTACTTGTAATATTCGGTTAAAAAAATTATTACTCTCTTGTTAATCTATATGTTAAGTTTACATTGAGATTCTTGTAGCGAACTACTCCCTGTCGGAACATCAAGAATTGGAGAACGGAGTGAGTATAGTTCTGCACTATTCTCTAATTGTAGCAACTGTGCAGCCGACTCTTCCTTTCAGTTACTCAACTGCGTGTTCTTCTAGCTTGCAGGCAACTATGTTTCTATCCTATACCCACCTTTGAGTATTTATGATGGATGATTGCAACCTTCCAGGTTTGTTTGCTGACTGGTGTTATTGTCTGTTTTACTGTTTTTGATGTGTGTGTTCTTCACGTGCCTATTGATGTTGTTCTTACATAGCAATTGTTCTAATATGTAATGCTTATCATGGATTTGTTCTATTTCTCGGGTAGGACCACGGATATCATGAGTTTCTTAGGACTCAGGTGATCAGTACATGTATTGCTGAGTTTTTTTTT
>LAPY01001285.1:86448-98018 GCA_000970635.1 Eragrostis tef
CCAGCGCCGTGCGCAGCCGCGAGACGACGGCCGTGCGGCCCTTCGTCTTGCGCTCCTGCTGCTGCTGCTGCTTCGGCGATGGCTTGGGCCGCGGGGACACGAAGTCCTCCGAGCGGAACGACGGGCAGCTGGAGGAGAGCGCCATGGCCGCCTCGTCCTCGTCGTCGTCCGCGCCCTTGCCGGCGAAGCATTCCTCCCCGCCGTCCGCGGCGCTCTTGCCAAGAACAGGCCACTTGAAGTACCTCCGGGAGAAGGAGAAGGACGACTCATGCGGGCTCCTCGCCATGATGGTCCTCATGGTTTCTTTCTTGCAGCCGGAGAGAGTGATGCTAGTTGCCGGTGGTCTCTGTGTCTGGGTGGATGAGAAATGGAGGATGGGGCTTTGTATACTGTGAGGGAGACTGGTGAGCAGAATCACCAAACCAAGCAGACAGGGGAGAAGAGTGTGAGAGCTTCTCCGCTTTGTCTTGTTCCCGGCCTGGCTTGATCTGCTCAGTTGTCTTGTGTTTTGATGATGAAATGGAAGACAAGCTGCAGATTCTCGCAGTGTGAGCAGGGTAGGCAGGCAAGAGAATTTTAGGACTACTACCACGAGGCCATTTGATAAGAAAACGAGTATTAGTAGGCGTGCGTGCCCTGATGGCATGGCATGTTTGCTTTATTGACACAGGTGGTTACTGCTCTATGCAAGTGTTCGCCCTCTTAGCCATTGCAGATTAATGAATTTTTACCGGAGAGTAAATCACTAAATCTACGTACTACGTTAGTATATATATTATAGTCTAGTTGATGCCTGTCATAAGCACGTCGATCCGTGAGCAAACAAAAGATGATACAGTTGGAGTCCGCACGTTGACTGAATAATAGTAGTAGAATCCTGGACATTGTGCGAGAAATGTGGCAAGAAAAAGAATACTGATGATCCGACCAAGAATGTACTTAGGTGAATTCCAGGTGAGCATTGAGTGACGAGATTCAAATTGTTTGGTGGCTTGGCGCTGACTTGCTCGTATTACTTGCATACTTGCATTCAGGTGTTCGAACTTTATAGAGTGCTGACTGTTTATAATGGGGGACATACTCCTCAACCCCGGTACCAAGTGTAATTATGCAGAGCATGTGTTGCTGCTCAATAAAGGCAAATGCCAAATGACACACGTTTTTCCTGAGATTCCTAGTGGTCGGTTCTGGAGGGCCATGAGGCGGAAAGTTGCAACCTACTAGTATCTAACATTACAACTACTACTACTTGAGACCGATCCAGACGGCAGCAACCAGTTTATCCATTCAGTTTCTGCAGCTGTCTCAGGGACTTCAGCAAGCAATATGAGGGAAATTGGCTGTATGGCGATCCCAGTGGGGGTTGTGTTCGAAATGCTAGACTACAGTGTGGTGCTAACAGTTCCAGAAATACAGAGGTTGATGGGTTCTATGCACTTGCAGTTGCTAAGCTGACTTATATCACACGCTTTGATATAAAGCCAGAGAACGTGCTCGTGCATGCCAAAAATAGCCGATTTTGGGCTTGCTAAGCTTGTTGGGAGGGATGTCAGCAGTGTCTTGACCACCAAGCTTGTTGAGTAGAACGGCTATCACAGCAAAGGCAGATGTTTTTAGCTACAGTATGATGCTCTTCAAAATTGTATTGGGTAATAGGAATTCATCTTGGTACCACTACCAGCAAGGCGAGGAGACATACTTCACTGTATTAGTAGCAACAAGATTCCATGAAAGCAACATCACTTCCTTGTTCGATTTTCGACTAATGCGAGATGCAAACATACAAGAGTTAGTGAGGGCCTGCAAGGTCGCCTGTTGGTGCTAGAAATCCAGGATGATGAGAACACAAGGCCATCCGAGGGAAATTGTTCAGATCCTAGAAGGATTACAGGATATCAACTTGCCTCCTGTTGCCGACAGATCCAGGTTCTCTCCAGATGAGACGTCATATTAGATCGACTCAGATATTAGTTCTGTCCATGATGCAAGTTGTTTGGTTTTTTATTGGGGGGGGGGGGGGGTAAATTTTCAGGTGGTTGCTTGTAGTAGTATACGGACATTATGTATGCAAATAGTGGCATCTATATATGCCCATTAGATTCTTCTGCCTAAATTTCTGAAAAGAGAGCCTGCTCGCACAATAGGTTGCTCTTTTCGAATATTATGCATTATTCTACTCATTATCATTTAAAATGACCATTATAACTTTCAGAACCAGCTGCACTGTTGTAAAACTCATTGTTGGCGGGAAATTTTACATGATATGATTTTACTAGAATAACTCTCATCCCTAGAGAATACAATGATTTTTATTACAATACAAATCAAAACAAAACGTCTCCTGATAAAATAAAGAATCACGCACCATAAAATATTACTATACCAGAATAATGAAAAGGTAGGATAACTCGCACCATAAAATATTTCAGATGTCAAAATGAGTTTAATATGGTACAGGTTAGTAACATTTATGTAATCTAAAATGGTGTCAGGGGTTAATTAAAATAGGAATCTGATAAAAATTCACGAAGAAAGCACTAAATTCGTTCCACAATACCATTATTGGTCCACTCAGATTTCAGTAAATCAGCTTCAGAAGTACCCGACACCCCTGACATCACCTAACTTGGGAGCATTGCCATCGCTGCCAAGAAATAAGAGACGACCTGTTGTACAAAACAAAGTCATGAATTAAACACCTTAGAAGCACAAACTCAACATAATCTGCACACCTGCCATCTACCATTAGTTTCTATGTGTAAAAAAAAGCTCAACATAATCTGCACACTTGCCATATACCATTAGTTTGTGTGTGTAACCAAATGCTCAACATAATATGTACAGGTACATGCGCCATCTAATATTACACATGGAAACAAAAAAAATGACAAGATAATGAAATACCTATAATGTTCTGAACAGAAGACTGAATCAGTGTGTGATGTATGGTAACAGGCCATAAGGGCCAATAGCCAGCTGTATCCCTCTAGGATTAGAATAGTTAGATTAGAGTCCATGTCCCTAAAGATTAGTTACCTAAGCGTCTAGTCAACCCACCTATATATTGATGGGTATGCATCCTGGTTCATGAAGCAATAAAGAAGAAGATTATTAAGAGTCATCCTCCTCTATCCCGGGCGCTTGGAGTTGGGCGGCGGCGGCGGCGGGTAATAGTTAGATTAGAGTCCATGTCCCTAAAGATTAGTTACTTAAGCGTCAGTCAACCCACCTATATATTAATGGGTATGTATCCTGGTTCATGAAGCAATAAAGAAGAAGATTATTAGGAGTTGGGCTGTGGCGCCGGCGTAAGACAGTTTATGACAATTTGGTATCAGCATCCAACATCGCTCCTTGGTGTGGGGTTCCCTATGGAAGATACGGCGCACCTCTAGGATGAGGACGAGATTGATCAATGGTTCGACGCCACAAACAGGGAGATGCAGCGGCAGTTTGATGCCATGCGCAAGAGTTTCGACGAACTCACCACCCTCGTGAAACTGCAAGCCCAGAAGGAGATGGGTGAGAAGCAGCAGCAACCTGTTGTGGCTCCATCCCCATCGATGGGTGGGGAACTCACGGAACCAGAGGCTCTCACGCCTCCTTCGGCATCATTCAAGCGGCAGTGGCGACGCACGTTCGCTGGAGCTGGAACCACGGTTCCGAATGTTGTGCACTCTCGCTGCTCGGGCAAAGCTCGGGCTCCGTGTTTTTGACTGCCGGGACATAGTCGGTATAGCTGGTAAAAGAAATGACTACCATCGTTGCTCACTTCAGGAATCTGGTTGGGGACCTCCGTCACTTGCAGCTACCAAGATGTAAAAGGCTTAATATCGTGTTTGGTTTCAGTTGGTGTCGAGTTGAGTCGGAGTAGTCGTAAGTTTATGCCACAGCTCAAGGACGAGCTGCTCATGAGGGATGAAATGTAATGTACGGTAACAGGCCACAAGGGCCAATAGCCAGTTGTGTCCCTCTAGGATTAGAATAGTTAGATTAGAGTCCATGTCCCTAAAGATTAGTTTCTTAAGCGTAAAGTCAAGCCGCCTATATATTGATGGGTGACCTCCGTCACTTGCAGCTACCAAGATGTAAAAGGCTTAATATCGTGTTTGGTTTCAGTTGGTGTCGAGTTGAGTCGGAGTAGTCGTAAGTTTATGCCACAGCTCAAGGACGAGCTGCTCATGAGGGATGAAATGTAATGTACGGTAACAGGCCACAAGGGCCAATAGCCAGTTGTGTCCCTCTAGGATTAGAATAGTTAGATTAGAGTCCATGTCCCTAAAGATTAGTTTCTTAAGCGTCAAGTCAAGCCGCCTATATATTGATGGGTATGTATCCTGGTTCATGAAGCAATGAAGAAGATTAATAGGAGTCATCCTCCTCTACCCCGGGCGCTTGGAGTTGGGCGGCGGCGGCGGTGCCCGACCTCAAGCGACCGGTTCAGCGGCAGCGTTAGACAGTTTATGACACAGTGAAACAGCTTACAAGGGTTAGGATCAATGAAAGTTGAATATTTTAATAGGAAGGCTGAGAGGTCTTCTTAGTTTGCATCTATTTGACAGCGCTGCATAAAGTGGAGGAGGACAAGTTTGGAATCCAATCATATTTGCATTTATGTGGATGGTCTTTAGAGTACTTTCTAACCTGCTAACCAACTCAGACGAACAGTTTGAGGAAAATACTACGTCTAAACTAAAACTAGCAACAAAATCAACTACATGCACCTTTTATGCCCATCCGTTTGGGAAACAGAGACCATTGCATGCAATGACAGTGATTAAACACAGTCAAGGCAGTAATGTGTTCACCATGTTCTTTGGTTGTTGAAGCATAAATTGGACTTCAGGATTTTAAGCCAAGAATACACTTAGACTGAAGATGGCTCCTATATTATTCCTGGAAACATTAGAGAAGGTGGTAATAACTAACGCAAATGGTTTAATTGTGCAGGCAGCCATGCATGTATCATCGTGCTATGAACTGCTGAAAGCAGTAAATGGTCGACTCATGGAGACATTGATACACATAGCCCATCTAAGCTCCTTTTATTTTACTGTATTCCTTGAAGCAGACATTTATTTTGAGGTTCTAAATCATATTCCACACTCTACAGTTAACAAATGAGGATATTTCAGAAAGAACCAAGATAAGGAGAAGAGCTTTAGGTAAATTAAAATCTCCTTATGATCTACAAAAAGTAAGATAGGTCATCATTTAAATGAATAGTGTAAGAAGCATACCATTCGAACGCACAGCTATTTCTCTTATGCGTCTCACCAGCCCAGTAATAGGATCAGAGAACACTTTTGTCTCAAGATTTCCTTCCAAATAGAGTACAGAACTGAAATGATGAAAAATAATGCAGAATTACTACTGTGCATATTATACCCGAAAGGAAAAGATTAGATAGTAAGCTCAATAATTAATAATATATAAAAGGAACTAAGTTAAAACCTAAAACAGACAATGTTTATACTTCACTAACAAATACAGAAACATCCTTTTACAGGAGCACAGAAGCACTACAGGACCTAAACAGCACTGGAGCAATTAAAAGGGTCACCTCAGTATTCCAATTTTAGAATCTAGAGGTTCATGCTTTACTCATGAAAAGACTCAACATAAACGACAGATTGAATCGACATTTGTGGGAATCATGTGCTCTCCCTATTTTTTTGTAACAAAATTTCTCACTTCTGCATTAAAATTCTAAAATATTTCTAATTACTTATGGAGCGGGATCAATAATTTCTATGCGGAAACATAATCCGTGCCACGAAATCTGAGATACGGATGTACAAACATCACAACCATCTTTGCCCCTACTAACTCTGAAGTCCGAACCATCAGGCCCAACATTCATGTCTAACTTACAGGTCTCAATGACATTTCAACACCAAGGCATTCTGATAGGTCTTAGGAGTGACCGACCGTTTCTGATTTTTGTAGCTGAGGCTGCTTAGTTGCTACTGCCTAGTAGCTTGGTTGCTACAGCCCCAGCAGCCCGCAGCAGCTATCAAAATCTCTAACGATCGGAGCCCGTAATAGTACAGAAAAACAAACACAAAATGGTAATAGGAATTAAGGACGCTTAAATTGCTGCCAAGTATCGCTATAAGTAATACAAAGGACAGTTGAGACGAGCCAACCAGTTCAAAATGGGACACAAACTCATTTCTAAGGCAAAGCTAAGACATACACTTCTAGGCACTCACCCGGTCTTTACGTGCTTGAGCGCGAGGGAGCTGAGCCGGTCCGGGTAGACGCAGACGCGGTGCCACTGCACGGAGGACCGGTCGGCGTACTGGTGCGGCTCCTCGTGGTCCAGCGGGCGGCGGTTGTTGCGGATGCCGCCGGTGCCTAGCGAGAAGAGCACGACTGTCCTCCCGCTCCGCAGCCGCTTCTGCAAGAGGAGGTCTATATGGAAATTCCACATGGGTTTGCAACCAATATCGCCTTCGCAACCCCCACCACATCACCACAAAACACATCAGTTCCGGCCAAATTAAACCTAACAAGAGGGGAGGAGAATCATGAGCCCCCAACCTTGTAGATGCCGGGGTCGAGGCCGCTCTCGAGGGGGCGAGTGGTGTTGGGCGGGCGCGGGCGGTTCGCGGCCTCCTGGTCCTGATCCGCGGACGGCTGGTCGCCCTCCGCATCGGATCCTGCGTGGGAGGCGGAGAAGGTCGAGGAGGAGGTGGTGGTGGTTGAGAAGGGGCGGATGGTTGATGAGAGGAATGGCCGGGGAAGGAGGCGGCGGACGAGGAAGGAGGCGGAGGAGGCCGCCATGGTTGCAACGAGGCGCTGGGAGGTGCGGCGGAGAGGGATCGCCGGCGGCGCTGCTAAACCCTCTGCAAAGCCCTAGTCATCACGGTCCAGTGGGCCGGCCGTTGCGTGGCCGCATCTACAAGGTGTGAAATGGCCAGCCCACTCAATGGGTGTATCCAGCGCATTGCAGTTTCGGCCTTTGCGGCGCGGCCTGGCCATTTCTCTCCGCGTCCGGGCCTGATCCACGGCAAGCGCGCCTGGCGTCCTTGCCCCAGCACCGAGCTCCAAACATGCGTGCCAAAACGACCGGACTGATCATGTTCTTCTCTGGCTTTGCTCCATGTGCCGCCTATACTTTTGTGCTCCTAATTGCGGACAACTGAAATGCTTGCTGAGAAATCATTCATCGAGGAGGAGCAGGGGAATGAATTTTGTAGGCGCGAGTAAGTACCGTGCCGACAAAACCCGACGGTCTCGTCTTGTTTTCCAGCCGTCTGTACTACTGTTTCCGTGAAGCTTCAGCCGATCAATCACCTGAAGCAAGCCGCTACACCAATACAGTACCGTGATACAAAAGCAGCCGTTCAAGTTGTTGTTCCTTGGATCCGTGCTACAAATCCAAAACGCCGTTCATATGTACTGCTCCCTCCTGTTCACCAATTATTAAAAACAGGAGCAAACAGGTCGTCTTTGTGCAGAGTTAAACACACGTTTCTTATCGTACAACTAATGGGGTTTGTGGTGCGAGTGATTGTGTCATACTGATACACCTCGTAACGTTACATCGATCCAATGATCTGGGGACAATCACAGCTCAGGGCTCTCATACAGCAGACGGGCTTGGCGAGAAATAGCAGGTGGATCAGTAGCACGCACAGTGACACGCACTGCACTCCTGCAGAGGCATCTCGTCTCATCGTCAGCCTCCTCTCGTGCCATTGTCTCACTGATAGTGCCGCCATGCCTGAGCGCCGGATCGATCGACTTAGGGTTGCAGGCCTGCACAGATGCAGCACCTGCCGTACGGATCCCCGTCGATAATAGATTTTGCTATCGAGACAGCCACTTTTCTTTGTTCGTATGTGGATATGTCAAGGTGGTGGGGTGCGCATGCCATGCTACAAGTAGGAGTACATCATGCATGCATGATTTGACACGAATACTTTGGATATGCCAGGCATTTTTCTGGGTAAATTTTTTTTTTCTAATAACATGCTGAGCAGCACGTATTTCATTAAAAAGAAGAAGAAGTTGTTACCGTTTGGTCAGGGCTAATCTCCCTAGAGGACTCAGCAAAATCCAACCACGAAGTAACTTTACTATTACAGCTCTATTAATTGCCCCTGCTTCGGCTTGGCAGAAACCGAAGCGAGATGGTGCAATGCATCTTGATGACACTATTCAGCAAAATCCAACCACGAAGTATAAGGTAAACTTTACTATTACAGCTCTATTAATTGCCCCTGCTTCGGCTTGGTAGAAACCGAAGCGAGATGGTGCAATGCATCTTGATGACACTATGACAGTATGCTAACACCATGCATGCATGGTCCATCACTCCATGTACTCATGCAAGACAGCCACACATGAAGCTTCGTTCCTGTTCTGCGCATTTCAATTAGGCCGCAGGCCTAGCTAGCCGGCTAAAAAGCACGCGCACCAGGCGCCATGCCAGCGGCAGCTGGTCTGGTCCTCGCAACAAAAGAAGATCGCCGAGCGAGACCACAAGGGGAAGAAAACGCGACGCCACGACGGGCAGATCGGGTGGGCCTGTGGGCGCGCCCTACGCAACCAGACGAGCACGCCATGTGACGCGACATCCTCGGGCGACAAAATCACCCACAGCTTTTTTCCGTGTGTTTCCCTCGGCGCCGGACCGCGCCGTGCATGCATGCATCACGGCTACTAGCTCGTGTAGATTTTTGGTCCCCGCCGCCGGCCCTCGGCCATGCCTTCTGAATTCTTCACTTCAATTTGATGAACCCTACCCACCTCGCCTCTGAATTCAATTCTATTGTAGCGGGCACATTTAATTTGTTCCTCGTTAACTTGACACCTAAATACCATGTGGTTTTCAGTACGGGGAGATTAAGACCTCGACCAGGGGAGCATCTGCATCCCGGCGGCTGAAATGCGGCGACCGGCTCTTGCTTAGATACAGTTCATGCGTTAGGCAACTTTGTCGTGGGAATTGCGGAGCAGTTCGACGACTGGTGAGTGGTGACTGATCTGACGAGACGCGTAACGATCAATGGAGCCGACCGATGCAGGCCAGGATCAGAGATGATAATCCAGCGAGAAGATATACTGAAGCGACGAGTGCCCAACTTTTTAGAGCTCAAGACTGATCCCATGGTGGACTCGGTTAGCTGGCCGGGGAGACCGAGTCCTTCCGATTTGGACGGGACGGCTCGAGAAGCAATCGCTGCCTCGTTGGCATGGCACGAACCATGAAGCTAGCTAGTTGCAGTAAAAACTGATGAACCGTTATGAGACGCCAATGTCACAATCGAACACTGGTCTACTGCAGTAAGCGTCATGATGGTTGACGATGCCGTGCAAAACAAGTTAGGCTTACATGTTGGGGTGCAAAGTTCCAAAGCTGGTTATTTCTTTTGTAATTTAGACTAAGCAGAAAAGGTTAGCAGTAGTGCGCAGGAAATGCTTAACAAGTGTTTGCAAATGCAACACGTAGGGGATAATTACATGTATGTCGTCATTGTGTAAAACCTAACCTCTGATATGCCTATGTAAGATGAATTCCCATATATGGCTCCAAGGTCTACCCAAACGGGTTCGGAGACTTTTATGTTTGATTGTCTTCTCCATCGAATGCCTTCCACATCTGTGTTGAGTGCTGGTGGGAATGCACGCGCGGTCTAACTTCTAAGTGTAGTGGTCTCCTTCAAGCTCGATAAGTTGACCGCCCTTCATGATTTATTAAGCTCTCGAACACACATCTCGATCAATTCAAATTTTAGTTTCTTGCAAACTCTAGAACTCGTGTATATCGGTGTGCCCTTGCACGCTAGTGTATGTAGATGCATTGTTAAATTGAAAAGTCACTGATTGGTCGGCTTGCAAACATATATGTATTTGTGAGAGCCAATTTTTTAGGATTTAACGGTTTTGTGCTTTCAGCGATAGGCGACGTAGCCATTGACAGTGGTGACTTCGTCAAGCTCGAGGATTTGTCGGCTCAGTCTTCAAAGATGCTCATAAAGGTAGTGCTTGCGTATGTGTGTGCGTTGTGTGGGTGTCTGAGTTGTTAATCACACAAAAAAAAACGCAACTGAAGTTGGTTGGTTAGTTGACGTGATGTTCCCATATTCCAGTCTGAAAACAATCAAGATCAGAAATCGAAGTAGTAGGTCTGACCACAGATGCACCGAGTTAATGAAGCAATTTTTTTCTTGATCCTCTTGATCATAATAAAAGACTACATAAGTGGCTATACAAAATAAACCATGATCTACAACTCAAAAGGAAAAAAATCATGGTTTTGTGTGCGCCTTTTATTCTCATTCAGGCAGATAGAAGTGCTTCAATTTTGTAATAAGACAGTGTAAAAAAAACTCAAAATAAAAAAATCAGACATGATCTACAAGATCAGATATGCATGGATATAGAAGTTAATAATCGATGAAAATAGTACTAGGAAAAATGGATATGAATCCACATATGCTCCGAGTCAGCGATCCATCCAAATCTACCTCATCGGCCACACTTTTTACATGGCGCACGGCTTAGATTGCCCCACGATTCGGTCGATCTGGACTGCCTTCGTCGCGCACCGCTCCAGTCCCATATATAGCTCACAAGACGGGGAAAGAGCCCACACCTGCATATACTCCGCGACCACTCCTCTTGCCTTCCACCCCCAACCGAAGCCGCTTAGCCGCACGCAGAGGCAGAGTCCCCAAGCCCTTCCCCCTCCTCCGTTAGCCACCGGAGGTGTGCGAGAGTGGCAAGATGATATCGTTGCACGACCTGGGCACGGTGATGACGGCGGTGGTGCCGCTGTACGTGGCCATGATCCTGGCGTACGTGTCGGTGAGGTGTGGCGTCTTCACGCCGGACCAGTGCTCCGGGATCAACCGGTTTGTGGCCATCTTCGCCGTGCCGCTGCTGTCGTTCCATTTCATCTCTACCAACGACCCCTACGCCATGAACCTCCGCTTCCTGGCCGCGGACACTCTGCAGAAGCTGATCGTCCTGGCCGGCCTCGCCTTCTGGTCGCGCCTTCCCTCGCGCGGCGGCGGCGGAGGCCTCGCGGCGCGGCTCGACTGGTCCATCACGCTCTTCTCTCTGAGCACGCTGCCCAACACGCTGGTGATGGGGATCCCGCTGCTGATCGCCATGTACGGTCCCTACTCGGGCTCCCTCATGGTGCAGGTGGTGGTGCTCCAGTGCATCATCTGGTACACGCTGCTGCTGTTCCTGTTCGAGTACCGCGCGGCGCGGATGCTGATCGCCGACCAGTTCCCGGACACCGCGGCGGCCATCGCTTCGCTGCGCGTGGACCCGGACGTGGTGTCCCTGGAGGGCGGCCGCGCGGAGACGGAGGCCGAGGTGGCGGACGACGGGCGGCTGCGCGTCACCGTGCGGCGCTCGTCGGCGTCGCGCCGGTCGCTGCTGATGATGGCGACGCCGCGGCCGTCCAACCTGACGGGCGCGGAGATTTACTCGACAAGCTCGTCGCGGCGGGGGTCCTGCAGCTTCAACGACGACCACGCCGACTTCTTCGCCGTGGTCGACGCCGGCGCGCCGCCGCACCCGACGACGACGCCCGCCCGCGCCGG
>LAPY01001286.1:2627-15825 GCA_000970635.1 Eragrostis tef
GGAAGCGGCATCGTGGATCCGGGGCGGCGAAGCCGGCGGCGCGTCAATCCTGTCGCTCTTGGCCGTGCGCAGGGCGTCCACCACCTCGAGCTCGGCAGGACAGGGCGCCGGCGATGCGGAACGGGATGGGGTGGCGGAAGGATGGCAGGACGGGCAAGGCAGGCCGCAGGCCGGGCGTCGCCGCGTCGGGCACAGGGGAGAAAGAGGGCAGGAGAGGAAAACGAGAATCGCTTTTGTGGTACGCGGACTCGGTCGCGCGGTGGAGATAATCGAGTTTTACATGTGCGAGACGCTCGCGTGGTAAGCGGCGTTTCTAGGAAGCGAAGATTAATCCCGCCGTTTAGGTTCGATTGTCACTTTTTTTCACCTAAAAGCCGCTTATAAGCGAAAACAAACAGGGCCTACGTAAGTCCAAATTTAGGATGGCTCCTTGGACATTTGGCATCCCTTTTTTATTATTGTTGTTGTACTCCGCGAGCTTTTGGATTATATATGCCACGCATGTCATTGGGATGAAAAGGTCCAGAAATTAAAAAAAACACTAGCAAAAGTGCCCGTGCGTTGCCACGGGCTGAACAAAAAAGATATACAAATAAATTTATTGAATCTAAGCTTTTAAAAAAAACATATTCACGAGAATTCATACTCGGATGCATCACAAGGTTAATTTTGATGATTTATCCAACTTTTTCTTTATCAAAATAGTGAATTTTCCTAATAATTCAGTTAAATCTTATACAACAACCTTGTTAAGAAAATTTGAACATTTAGCTCAAATTAGTTTTAATCCAAAAGCAAAGTTGTTGGGTTGTGATTAAAAAAAACGTTGTTGGCCTTTTTCTAGAAGCACACAAATCGTAACATCGCTTTTTAATGTGTTCAAGTCAGCGAGTGACGGAACGAAAATCGTTTGTCATCCTTTTTGCTGATTTTAATCTTCCTTCACCTTATCCCCAAACCAGGTGAGCTCCACTCCCTTTTCCTTCACTCCCTGTGTCTTTTACTCGAACCCGAGCGCGCCCAGTCGATGTACTCCATCCTTACTCGACCTGCTGCCACCAGGTGATACGCAAGGGAGTTCTCTAATTCATGCCGGCATCCACTCCTTGTTCCCTGTCGCCATGCAAATATCGATTGAATTTTGCCCATGCTCGGCCGCAAGAACAAATGTTCACTTCCGATGAGGTCTGCTGTGTTTGTTCACTCCTGGAGCTCGTTGGTGGTCCTTTGAACCACCAGTATATGAGTCTTTTATAGATTTCTTCAGTGGATCCTGTATTGAAGATTTTAGAGAATTCATATCAAAGCTTCTCAGTCATGGAGACGAGACCAATGCAGCAATAGACCTCAAATTATTGAATGAACAGATTCATATGTATCTGAACATCAGATGTGTACTTGCATTTCAACAAATTCAACATGTTCATGGCAGCTCGAACAGCAGCTGAATTTGGAAGTGATAAGGTGGAGAAACCAGGTATATACACAACTATGGTAGATGCATCCATCTAGTCGCCATGGCAGAATTCAACAAGGTTATGTGGAATCTGAATCTCAATTTCCTCATGTTCCTTTATGAAGCGGCCCTACAGTACAGTATAGAGAGAAAAATAATGTTTGTTCAAAATATAATTCAGCAAGTAAGTGAAGAGCTACTGCATGGCCAATGAACTCTTTGTATTATCAGATCATTAGGTCTGAATGATAGCTCGAAACATGGGAGAGAAAATCAGAACGAACCTAATGAAAGAACACCCCATGCATTTCTCATCTGATCGGAGAATATGCAATGCAAGATCTACATCAAAAGGATTGCTGATCCACAAGTCGATGTGGAAATAAACGGAAGTACTAATTCAAGAACGTGCAAGTCATCTCAGGATTCATTTTTGAGGATCCTGATCTCGTAGTGAACAGGATGAGCATGCATAACATTAAAACTCTATGAACATGACCTTGGTGAACTGCAGCGCTGCTGGTTTTATTTTTTTCATAACATTAAAACCTAGACGCAATAATATCAGATATATACTCTAAAAGCATCTAAACTGAATAGCCTACAGCTTTAATATTCAATAAATAATTAAATTTTGTCATCTACTGTTTTTAATCCTGCCTACAAAGTAACAGCTAATTTAAACATTCAGATACCCAACTTCAAATGTTCATATCTCCCACTCCATCCAGTGAAACTGGGAGTGTAAGTACCCCATGGAAAGATCAAGCAATATACTATACTATTTCTATTATGCTCTAGAAGGATTCAACCTCTAAAGTATTTTAAAACGTCCCGCAAAATTAGAAACTAACACTGAAACTGACATCTGACAGAACTGAACTGTACATCGACAGTAACATTCATAATGCAATCAACTCAATTATATACTGGATGAAAAATTGTTAATAAATACTGGTTGGAAAAGCTTTAGAGAGCAAATGCAGGCTGAAAGAGATCAAATGCAGGGCACCTGTTGACGGGGATCACGACGCCGCCAAAACTTCCTCCTTCGGAACCGGCCACTGCCTCCTATGTCATCTCCTTCATCTCCACCTAAGCTACAGAACCCACAGGAAGATCACCAAGCAAACATCATTGACATTATCTAAAGGACTTCCGCATCTAAATCTGTGGACATGGAGGTGGACACGGCCTGTTGACTGCCGCCGTTGTGCGCATCATTAAAGAAAAATCGGCAGCCGGCAAGCGCAGCGTTGTGCTCAGATTGGGTGCCTTGACTCTGGAGGCACCACACGACAGCAAGGGCCGGGCAGGTCTCGCTCGCTCTCGTAGGGGGTGCGGCGGTGGCAGACGGCCTCGACGATGGTCCGCGTATGGGAACGTAGGAGGCCAGAGGGGCGATTGCGCGATTCGCGAGCAGAGGGGCGATTCGTGGTCGGCGGAACAGGCGCCCCCGCGCATCAGCAACATCGCGAGCCCCAGGAACAGCTCCCCATACGCACCGCCAGCGACCTCCTCTTCTCGACCGGCACCACCACCTTCCGGACCATCTTCGCGGGCCTCACCGCCTCACCGGCTCCCAGTCGGGTCCCGACGGCTAGGGTTTGGGAGGGGCTGAGCGCCTGACCGGGCGTGCGGGCGAGCGATGGCGCGGTCGGTGAAGCAATGATTTTTTTTTTTCCATCTGGGTGGGGGGCGTAGCGCGTTTTAGGTGGCCCCATCTGTTGGCACAAAACTTTGATTTGAGAGAGGCGCGTTTCACGCTCATGAACTCACAACATAAATAATAAAAAGTAAAGATAAGATATGAAGATACGAAGCGCAGATGGTACAGTTGCTATCATGCGAAGCACATCGTTCTGTTTTTCGATATGTTCATTCATGATGGGAAACTTCTCTTATGCGATGAAGAAACTTCTGTTATGCCATTTCTTAGAGAAGTCATTGTAAAGAGTGTAATATAATAGCATCGCCGCAGTCCCAATCCAAACAGAAAAGAGACTGTCATTGCCGCAGTAGAATAATCTATTACCGTTCGAAGCCATATCACCCGTGGCATTGACTCATCTACCAACTAGAGCTACGCATTCCACAAAACCAAAGAGAAGGGATTAACACGGCTAGTAAAATGCTCATCCAATCAGTAATCGAAGAAGATGAACAGATATATAGAGATTAACCATGCATCCATGTGGAATATCTATCCATTGATCGATCCATCCCACTCACGAGTCATGACAAGGACAGGTCGGACTGAATGAAAAAGACGAGGCAAAAAGGACGGCTCACGCACACGATGGCACGCAGAAAAACTGAAAGCCTGGAAGCAGACAAGCACGGCCTAGGGATCTGAAGATTTGTGAAAGCCGCAAGCCGTCAGGCCGCAACTGGCGACAAGTAAAATAATTCAGTCTGGGACTGTGGGTGCTGTACGTGCGCCACCAACCCCACCACGCTCGCGACGGCGGAAGAAGAGAGAGAGAGAGGAGGAATGCAAGAATGATTGGAATACCTGATCGGCCTGTTGGCTTCCATGTTACACCCATGTTCATGTTCCATCTATCGAAAACAATGGCTGATTGGGCGAATGGGTACAAACTACGCTGCATCATGGTGGTGTGAAACAACCACCGAGCTGCAGATGCGAGTATATTATACTTGTAGGATGGTTGATCCAGTGTAGGGTACCTTGGTATTATATTGCCCGTGTCAAAATCATGGTTTCTTTAGTGTCAGATCAGCCCAAGCCGATCATGGAGTAGAGTATCATATACTAGTATACAGTAGCGAGCAGCTAATGGACATGTTGGCAAGAACATCGATTGCGATCGTGACTGTTTTCCTTTTTTCTTGTTCATGCTTGCTTGCGAGCCATTTGGGTAGTCAATCTTTAGTTTACTCGAGTGAGTGTGCTGAATTCAACACCACAGGTCAGGTGTAAAAATTAAATGGAGATCTTTCCGAAACCAATCAGATTGAATGTATTGAATCCAATTCAGGTGCCGAGAGACATTAAACAAAGTTTGGTTTTTCTTTGTTACACTGGAGAGAGAGCAGGGAGGAGGAGATCTGATGCTGGTGATGAGAAGAGGAGAAAGATCGATCGGCCTTGTTGGGTTGTTCACAGGTCGAGGAATCCGGTCTGTCGGAGCACTGCGTTGCGGACACGGCGGAGGTCGCGGCCCTTGAGCGTCCTCCCGGCGCCCTCCAGCACCGACGACGACCGCGCGTGGCGCCGCGCCGCCACCACGTGCGGCGGCACCATCTCCTCCCCGTCCTCGTCGTCGGACTCATCGCCGCCCTTCCTGCCGCCCTCCGCGCGCCGCGCCGCCCTCCCCGGCCACACCGGCACCCTCACCGGAGCAGACTGCCTCGGCGCGGGGGCCGGCGCCACCGCCCTCACTGGCACGGCCACCGCCGTCGGCGAGGAGGGAGGACAGCCCGAAGCTCTGCGGCACGGTGTGCGCGCGACGCCTCGCGCGAGGCGGCGGCGCCGCTTCGGGCACCGGCGGGGGGGGGCCTCCGCTGCCTCCGGCCGGCCACACCACGTCGCGCTCGTCGAGCTCGAACGACGCCGCGCCGGGGGACGACTCGGGCTGCTTCAGGAGGCCAAGAAACCGGAGCGCGCCCGGCGACCGCGGCATCGCCATTGGCACCGGATCGATCTATGAAGCTGTGCCCTCAGCTTCCCTCCTCGCCGTGGCAGGCACAGGTTCTTGAGCCCGTGCCGGAGGAGTAGATGTGTTTGTTTTCGACGCTGCTGCTCTGGTTTTGCTTATATAAAGTGGTGCGCTGGACATTGGAAGATGAGAGGAAGATGAACGAGCGTCATGAGTGGGCGGAGGAGGGCGCTGACGTGGCTCGTGTCATCAAGGTGGGCCCCGGCCGAGGAAAGGGTCCAGGGAATCTCCAGGTAGATGCAGTGGGATTCCTGTGCGGATCCTTTGTGTCCAGGCGATGAAACCGCAGCAGTCTGTTTCGCGAGTTTGCATCATCTGTTAAAAGCCAATTTCTGAAGCAATAATATGATGGCAAAAGTGTTTCAGTCACACGAGTGGCAAAAGGATAGCTAAGCAACGCCACGTTTTGGATGAATATATAGCTTTGTTAGTTAGTAGAACTTTCTTGTGGGCAGTTTTCAAGAGTATTTTCCTTGTGTGTGACAACTGACAACCAGACCAAAAGCATATAGCTCAATATCATTGGATCCCTGCAGTAGAATTTCTGGACTTTCCATTCCTACTTCAGCCAAACACATATGCAGAGATGATGGATAGCTAAGCAACGCCACGTTTTGGATGACGGTGACGCATGTGTTGTTAGCTGACAGCCTTTGGTGGCCACATCTGCAGAAAATTGTCCCGATGGATGGCGATGGTGGCATGCTGATGAGAAGAGAACTTTCCAAAAACAAGTTCCATATCGAGGATGCAACGCACCTGGAGTAGCTAGCATTCGTTTCCGCCCTTGTCCAACTTTTGGGCACAAAGAAACAATGAACGTGGTTCGAAAATCGGCCGACTGTTTTCAACCACCCGGTGCATGGAAACTGCTGGCTGCGTTTCATGCATGGAAACACGACGTCCTTGCTCTTCTTCCGTTACCCATGCAGAAGCTCAGTCCTTGGGTTGAAGCAAACTGCAAGCGAAACGGACGGCCAGCATCTTGTGCAGCAGAGCAGAGGCTCCATGCCGGTGTGCGTGAATGATTGGAATGGGACGGCAGATTTGTGTGATGCGGGTGCGACCACGCAGGCGGTTGCAGCACTGCGCGGGCCACGCACGGCTAAAGCCCCCATGCTATCGATCGCAGCACGAACAAAGAGAGACACACACACGCGGTGTGCACTGTGCCGCTCGCGTCACGTCACGAAGCGGCCGGCCCGCGGATCAAATCTCCTTTCTGGGAAAGCGAAGCAAAGAAGTGTGCATGCGCCAGTTCACTGTTACGCTCGGGACTCGCCTCTGTCGCACCTGCTTCGCCTTGCATGCATCATGGATCCGCAACCTTTGAGGGTCCCGTCCTCCATCGCTGGCGGTAGTAGCCCCGTTGCGGTGAATGAAAAAAGTTTGCATGCTGACTACCAGAGTGTCGTCACGTACTCGGAGTCTCGGACATGACCCAGACCCAGTGATGATGTGGCACAGATGCGTACTAGTATAATGTTTCCTGTAATTAACCTATAAAAGCGCAATCAGATGCCGATCGATAGAGCGGTGCATCCCATTGCTGCGCTACTACTCTGTCTGCCACGGAAAGGTAGAAACGGACCAGCACTCTCTGGTAGGAGTACTACAGTCCACACGAGAGGCAGTGGCAGTAGCCTTCCCGTTTTGTGCACACACGCGTCGGCACTGTCATACGCCACTGGCAAACCGGGACGTTCTCAGCAGTCCCGATTCACACAAGTCTTGTGCTCCTGCTGGGCCGGGGAGGTCAAGTTGCAGGCAGAGTGGACCAAAAAACACCAGCCCTGAACCAGCACTATGTAAGAAAGGCTATTCGGAGACGCGGTTCCAGACAAATCACAGACGAAATTTTTTTTCGTCTCCGAATTCGTATGTGATTAGGCCTAATCACAGACGCGTAAATGCGCGTCTGCAAAGATTCAGAGATAGCAGACGCGTCTTGTTCTCACGCGACTGCAAACTCTACCACATAGCAGACGTGTCTGGACTAATCCGCGTCTGCTAAGGTCAGCTATAGCAGACGTGGATTGTTGAAACGCGTCTGCTATCTTGGAAGATAGCAGACTCGTCTGGTGAAAACGCGTCTGCCATGCTGAATTAAAAAACAAAGAAAAAAGAAAAGGTTACAGATATACATGCTTCTCATCACAGTCAAAATGGTATAGATACACATGCAACTCTAATGACATTTGTATGCACATACAAGTTACACCAGCTGCTTAAATCATACACATGCTACAATCATGATATACATTACAAGTATACAAGTTTATGACAAACAGGAGCTACTGAATTAACATGGCTAACCGAGACAGGAAAAACAAAATCTAGTGAGCAGACTTAGCGCTAAAATTCTACTAGCATACTGTAGAATTATAGAAGCATGCCTAGGTCCACTAAAAATAAACAAAGCAGCTGCAAGGAGCGAACTTAGATTCTGTAATATTTCAAGCACATACAAGACATCATATACGCAGCTGTAGTTACCAGTTAATCAACACATGACCATCTTCATGAAAAAATTACATTAGAAAATAAAAATCTAAACACTGAAACATACATAACTAATAATCAGACACTTGCACAGCCATATAGAGGTTCAGTTAAATCATATATGTCATGACACATAGGAATCTTGTCTGAACAACCTTGCAAGCCTAGCTTAAATGCATCATGTAAAGTTTTCTCTAACTACATAAACAACCCAAATGATTAAATACATGTGTGAGCACTTTAGAGGAGAGGGCAGAGATTAGGGGAAAAGAAGTACTCATCTGTACATGGTTTGAGGAGGGGGAAATATAAACAAGTTCACTTGGCGCACCTGTACATGTCAACAAGCAGCAATGCATCAATTAGTTAACATTCAGTCCATAAGTGTAAATGCTCTTCAAAAATATACATCTCCAACCAGCAATATATATTCTCAATTTAGTATGTACAACAACTTAGTATGTTAGCAAACTAAATGGCTTTAGCCTTGATTCAATTATAAATTCTCTGGCACCATAGCTGAGATATATGGAGGTTGGCAGGATTTACATACCCATTTACTTGAGAAAGACATTGCACATTATTTTTTAAGAACATAGGTAACATAATTCTCACAAGTATTCAAACATCAGTTTTACATTTCAAGAAAACACATAAAAGAATGCCAGAAAGATTTATCAACATGTTACATAGTACAAGATCAGGACAACACTAGGTCAACACACTAGTAAACTATACATGGCCACCTCTGTCAACAGCTAAAGGCAATGTCATCATACTTGATAGACAAGTAGCATGTCTTCAGATAAGAAGTTTACCTTCAGTCACAGTGGCAATCACAGGTCCTCAAATATTCTTCACTGCAGCTTCTCAGAGTCCTACTCTTTCATTCCACCTTCAATGCAAGAGACATTGAACACAATTTAGATCGATTTGACACAGCATATATGGATGGAGTTGAATGCATGTTAACCTGGACATATTAATCAGAGAAAACAAGGTGCTGACGACTTCAGCCTGCAAAGAAAGATGGAAGAATCAATCAGGCACTCAATTAGTTCCATATAAGGAGAGTTACAGGACAAGGCAACAAAAAATCTCAGGCAGCAAATATTGGCCATGTATACATCAGGTTTGCATGGGACTACTGACCTTGCCTTACTGTCTGCATTTTTCATTCTCAGGCAGCCAAACAAGACCTGCAAATATCTAGGAATCACAGAGAAGAAAAGGACATGGGTTACTAAACTGATATCCATCGATCATCTAAACACACGTAATGTTAATTAATTATACATCAATCAATCAATCAATTTTGCATTAGATGAACAGTCATAAGAATGTATGCAGTGAAAATTCATGATCAAGCAAGTCACATACGCATGTATATACTGAGTGTTCATGATCAAATTCACTCACATGCATCCAACAGATGAGTGATGCAGAATCTCGAAGTAAAATGTCACATTCAGTGAACAGACAATATCAAAAATCCGTGAGTAATGCAGAAAAATGAGTGACACAACTAGATGCATCTGAAACCAAAAATTACAGTTGTCTATCAGCTTAAACAATATTGACACCATTGACAGACTGCTAACCTATCATCTTTAGAAGCTAACTCGGATAGAAATGCCTCAGGTATCTACACATTTATCTATACGAAGCAGCATTCCCCTTGTCATTTAAATTACTAATCATGAGTACAAAACACACAACCAGGCAGCTAGATTAGACGAGCTAAAGAGGCAAAGCACAGAAACATGCAGACTGAAGAAAGTAAAAGCCTGCTACACTGCTACAAATGGAGTAACTAGATACGAATAACAAAACTATCCTACAATAGCCGCAAGATGTGCACTTATCAAGTTTCAGATATCACCTAGCTGCTGCCAAAAGGATTAGGAAGTCATCAGGTCATAATGTACAGTTCATGCATTTCACAAGTCTAATCTGTACAATTATACAGTATGCAGAAATTTTTTCCTGAAAAACAGCCAAGATACTAATGCAACTCTAGTAATGATAATGCATAGCCTCAACTTAAAATAACCAGGACGCACAATGCTAGCAGTGCAGATTGCCTACCACATGTGCTGCAATTCTAATGGAACACAGCTAATGGAAGTGCTAAGAGAAACAAACATCATTTAACACAGCTAATGGTAGTGCTCGCAAACTGCACATAGTGCCCGCAAACTGCAATTAAAATACTGCTGATTGGAAGGAACGATTTACAACTGCTGAAGGTGATGTACGAGTGCATAGATAGTTAATTAACTGAGATGTGAATCAATCAATCAAGTAGTTCTGCAGCCATGCCTTTCATACCATAACTGCTACTTTCAAACAAAGTACTTTAATCTTCTTCCCTATCCAGATTACATTGAATGCATATGCTCAATGGATAAAATTCTAAATCTAGCAACAATTCACAACTACTGCGGAAGAAGCAGGCCTTCAAACAATTCACTTAACAGGGTAAGCAAAGACAGGAAACAGAGGAAGAAGCAGACGCAGAGAGAGAGAGAGAGAGAGAGAGAGAGAGAGAGAGAGCCTTGCACTGCAGCGCCGTCACGCCGAACCCGTCGCGCCGTTGCACCCGACAGCCGCGACGAGGCCGACGTTGGGGAGCCGCACCGTCACGCCGAACCCTAGCTTGCTGCCGCGGAGAAGCACGCTGAAGGAGATGGAGCCGCCAGATCCACGCCGCCCCGCCTCGAACTTGGACCTAGAACAAAGCAGGAACATCTTACCTGATGACGATGAGGATGTGGGGAACCTAGTGCTGGAGCTCCGTCACCGCCGGATCCATCTTCTTCCACCTCAGATCCGGCTCCACCAGTTCATTCGTCGCTGGATCTGCCTAAACCCTAACCCTAGCCCTTGTCACCAACGCTTCATGAACGAGGGGGCCGCGGTGGCTTGGGTCGACGAGGAGCAGGCACAAGGCCGGGGCGAGGTGGAGGCACAGCTGCTTCGCCTCCGGCGAGGTGGGGGTGCAATGGCTTGGGTAGACGAGGAGGCATGACGATGTGGCGAAGTGTAGGAGCGGCTGCTCCGGCGAGGGGGGGGTGGTGTGCGGCGGCTCCGGTCGGCGAGGAGAAGGGCGAGGTGGTTCGAGAGCGGGAGGGGAGGGGGAGGGGATGCGGGAGCAAATGGATAAGGGAGGGGAGGGGTGTGGCTGACGAGAGTTTGGCGACGTGTTTCGAGGGAACGCGTCTGCTACAGAGTTAGACCGTGGTAGCAGACGCGTTTTGTTGCTCCGCGTCGCCTATATTGCGACATAGCAGATGCGTTTTGTACACTAAAAAGACGCGTTTGGTTGATACACGTCTGCTATCTATACGCGTTTTAAAAATGCGTCTCTGAGTGCCAGTGTCTAGTTTCAGGGTTTCTTACATTGTGCAGAAACTTCTGCAGTATTTTTTTTAGATAAAGGGAAACTTCTGCCGTAGTATATATTGTCAACAGTTAAGATTATTGCGCCCTACAACTATCACTACACTTGACTCTTGGCCAGTTTAGAAGCACAGATCCGATCGAGGCATCAAGATGAACACTCTACCCTGCATGCTAGTCAGCGAACGAGAGAAAGAGACTAGTGTGATTCGTACAACTTGGGTCCCCGACCTCCAATTACCCCGCTAATAACAACAAATAGATGATGGAGGATAATGTGGCACGCAAGCTGGGCCCGTCTTGCTTGTGCAGATCGTGTGGCGCCAACCGATCGAGGACGCGTCTAACCAGGTGCCTGTAGACGACTTGTGTCGCGTCACGTACTCGCCATGCTTGCTGCATCACGATCACTGTGCATCAAGTGCAACTTGTTCGGCAATGCAGGGAGAAACAGAAGCAACATGAGAGGAGAGGAGAGGAGACATGTGATGAACAAACTCGGGTGATGCTGGGCCGCCTCCTCCGAGTGGGTAGAGATAGCCCGGACACTCAAACAGCCCACAATGCGTGAAACGGCCCGGCATCACCGACAGCAGGTTGGCCGGCTTGCCGCCCGATCGAGATGCGAGCAAATGATCCACGTTTCCGTAGATAGGGTCCTCGTCTGGTGCAGCGTGCTGCAGTTCAAGCGCGTGCTCTTGGAGCCGCTATAACAATGCCGTGAACACAGTCGGACAGAGTATGCGTTGTTGCAATTAACTGTTAAGCGCCTTGGCTTCTTCGATCAGATTGTGTTTGTCGTTTCGCCACGGTCGTCAGATAGACGACTGAATTCAGTTACAAATTACTAGATTCAATCTTAAAATAGTCCATTACTAACTGAATTGACTGATAATGATCGACTTAGCATTAGCTAGAGGGGACATTTCGCTGAATAATTAAACAGAAGGATAACAGTAAGGTGCCTGCTACGAATTGCTCAATCGGCGGTGATCTTGGCGCATCCAGAGATGGTGAGCACCAACCCGAAGGGGTGGCTGGGGCGAACCTCCTCGAGCCTCTTTCCGCTGTCGTCATAGTAGTCGACTCCAGATCATCTCGATGCTGTCGAGGGTGAAGTTGTTCAGCTTGCACAGGAACCTGTCGGGCCTCTTCTGCACCGGCTTGCTTCCGTGCAGCAGCTGCAGCATCGGATTGGCCTTGGTGTCCACGGTCCAGCCGGGCTCAGCTGGTGTCCTCAGCGTCGTCCAAGCGCCCACCCAACCGTTCTCCGGGGTGAAGGGGAACGGACCGTCCAGGTCCTCGTCCCAGTTCATGTCACCGCCGAGGATCACGTCGACGTCAGATCTCCCGCCGAGGTTCACCATGCGCACAGCTTCGAGACGCCGTACCGCGCCTCGGATATTGGTACGAGTCGGGCCGGGGAGGCAGCAGGTGAACAGATTGATGCCGTGCCTTGGAAAGCCTGCGTACCTTCTTGTTGCGCCCAACATTGGATGGCAGGCCTGCGCCACCAAGCCATCAATTAGCACGCTGCTGCTGCTGTCATCCCTTCTTGGTATCATTTGGTTGCTCAGGGAAAGCTTGCTTCTCTGTTAAATAAAGAAACCAGACTTAGTATTTGACAGGATCTGCACCAAATTTGTAGTAACAAGTGCACCCACAAAACAAAAATAATAATAATATGGAATTATGCATTATTTCACCAGCATGCAGTAGAACTGCCTTGCGTTCTGTCCACTGGGGTGCGAAATGAAACCGTAGGGGTACTCTCTCCACCACCCGGACCTCTGAAAGATGTTGTACATATGCAGGGTAACCTCCTAGAATAACGTAACAGCAGGAAAAATGTAATGCACATATATAGGAGTAGATGGTAAACAAACTGTGGTGGACATGTATGAATGGATTTTGTACTTGGAAGAGGATCACGTCCGGATCATGCTTGATGACGAGGTCATTGATGCTCTGCATCCTCGACGTGCTCGTTTGACCAGACGTTGTACGTCATGATCTTAACCTTAGGGTTACCGTTGCTCATTCTTCATACAGATCAACGATGCTAATTCTTGTGCTTGTGTGATGAGAAAATGTGCTGTATGGGCGCCTGATTTATAGTCACAGTTCTGAAGCTTGTCTTGGTTGCAGTGGTGGG
>LAPY01001286.1:35551-47308 GCA_000970635.1 Eragrostis tef
CTTGGTGGAAAGAGTCCCCCCAGCCGGTGTCCATGAACGACAGCTACGTCAACGACAGAATGGACGCCGGCGACAGCGACAGCATGGACGACGACGATGAAGACGACTTTGACGACGACGTCGTTGGCGGCGGCAACAGCAACAAGATGCAGTACGAGATCCAGTTCCAGCGCCAGCAGCAGCAGAGCCAGAGCAGCGTCGTCCGCCCCAACGCCACCGCCGGCGCCGGGTCTGCTGGCCCCGGCCCGGCAACCACGACTGGGTCCTTCTTGACCATGGTCCATCACTAGTAACTTGCATTGTGTCCTTGCAAAGGTAAAACGCGCGGCGCTCTGCTGATCAAAACCTAAAATCCAAAGTTTCACTCCTCTACTGTAAACCTGTCAATCACTTCGTCTTTTTTCATCTGGAGATCGTGCACATACAAGTATATCGGCGTATACACCATATACATGTGAAATTCACCGTACATATATATACATGGTACTGGAGGAAGCTAAGGTGTATTAGCTGTCGCGTACATATACTACAGTTCAGGGTACAAATTAAGACATCTAGAGCTGAGGGGAAACTTGTGCTCATGCGGGAATTTTCTTTATTTTTTTGGGTATACTTTTGGCCTTTCTTTCTCCTTTTTTTTATGAAGAGTTACTGAACTGTCAATTATGTAATTTGAATTCGTTATTATATATACTGTGGTTATAATATTAATGACTGTTACTTAAACTTTTGTACGCCTGGTAAATGTACATCCTCCTCTTTTGTTTTCTTACCTTGTCTTGAACCAGTTACAATTTACCCTTCACTGGTATTTTAATCTTACTTTAGATCAGGATGGCTGATCACTTGCATTAAAATACTGACTGAGCTCTGGTTATTCTCTAGGGATCCAAACTGAAGTTTAGTTTAATGTCAACCTTTTTTACTTTTAGATCCCGCAGGGTACAGTTCCAACTCTTGATTAACAAACCATTGGAACATGACCTGTCATGCGTGTCGACATCAATTTACAACTGCGAACAGGTAGAAGCTACTATATGAGCATGCATGGAGGTATATGCAAGTGCATATACGGAGAAATTAAATATCCTAAGATGCTATGGATGAAGCGGCGATTGTAATTTATTCCTCCACTAACAAGGTAGTTCAAGTTTTGAAATATTGTAAGCATGTTCTGATCTTTGATGACTAGTAACATGTATAATCAAGCTCTGTATTGTATTGATTCGAAGAAAATAAAATGATCTGTTAGCAGTACAACAATATATGTATGGAACCCAAAAAGTATTTTCTCCAACAAAGAATACTATTCCAATTATTAAAGATCAGTGGACGATGATCTATATGCTAGCAGGTCGCATGACGTGCATGTGGCCGTAGGAGGAATGCTGGGGCCCGGCCTCGAGGTTAGCGCCAGATTTGGCAGCTTTACAAATTTAGTTTCTGTTCAGTGCCGGATCCGTATAAACGGTTGCAGTGTATCGTGGCCAAGTGAAGTGAGGTCACTGCCTCACTGGTGGTTTGGTGTTATCATAAAAAATGAGCTGTGGAATCGGTGCTCGCTAACCGTCCTTCCTTTGGGATCCAGCGACGCAGCTACGCCGCCCCAAAGATGTTCGTATCACTCATTTCATTTGGTTCAGTTCCACCTGCTGCCCAACTGTGCATCTGAATCAATGCAACACTACCTGTTCAGGACACATCGTTCTAATTTGTCCTCAAAATCACACGAATTTTGAAACTTCTTTTTAAAATAAATATGCCATGCACGGTGCTATGTGTGCTTTGGGCATTCTTTGAGTTGGCATTGCATAGCACAGCATAGCCGAGGACAAAAGGATGCTGTGCCGGAGCCCACAGAGACACGGGCGATACACATTCCCAGGGGAGTGCCCACCCCGCTGAATCCGATGCCACATCTTTCATTCGTGGTCCGTCGATCCATCCACTCTACCAGCCGAGCGTACTGGATGATGCTCTCCACCCCAATTCAGCCGAGCCTTTGCAAGCAGGCTGCTGCTCTCTCTCTCGTCAGTGGTACAGTGTGGTGTTGGAACAGGCCCCTACTCTCTCGTCTCCTGCGTCGCAAATCCATGTAAGAAAAGACGTGGGCGGCTGCATAAAGCGGTAAAGCCACTCGTCTGCCCGGCCGGCAACATAGTAGCACAGTGAAAATTCACAGTGCCTTACTGTTGATGTTATTTTTACGGTACCATGCTGCTGCTACTAGTGTGCCCAGCACTTACAGTATCATCATTCTGTGCTTCTCATCTACTCCTACTAGAAAGTCTGAAAAAAAAATCTTCAATTTCTTGCGTTTCAGATACGTTTCTGAATTCTGCTTGCGTACGGTCTTACGTGCAACTTCACGCCATGACGTAACTGAATTTTTCATGTACAAACTACTTTACAAAGTCAAGAATTCCTGCTGCTGCAGTACAACTACACCGTTGCGAGTTTTGTACGCCGTTGTGAAATTCCACGAAACTAGCCGCGGGCAGACGTCACTCGGCGGTACACTGAATTCCGGAAAACGATTGATTAAAATGTCGTACTGTTGTCGCTATACAAACAAAGGCTGTGATGATATCAGTGCCACATGGATCCAATTTGTCTTGAATGCTTTATGTCGGCTTGCCATTTCGTTAGCATGATGGAGGGCTTGATTAGGTGGGGGAGGAGGGAATAAAGACCCAGCAGGTGCTGCGATGCGATGCGAGCCTATATCTAGCAGAAGAAGCAGAGCAGGGAATTCAAGTGCCCGCACGTACGAGCCACCCTTCGCGCACACGTGCTGATGTCGTGACGCGTGTGGCACAGGCTCCTTCATCACGTCTAGCTGGATCGCTTCTCTTATCTGACGCAGAAAATACAGGTTTTTCGTTTTGAAACACCAGAAATACCTGAGAACTGAAATTCAGCTGCGATGTAGATAATCGGCCTTAGAGATGTTTAATCACACAGGAGCCAGTCGTGTTCGAACTATAATTGCTTTTAAATGTAACCGATCACCATTATAGCCATGTTAAGCAGAACACTTTACTGTCCATCTCTGCTTAGAAAACTACAGGACAACTGTTTCATTAATACTAACTGCAGTACACCATCCTTGTAAGTAGATTAATGTACTGGGGGGACCTTCTCGGGAGGGCATATGCGAATAGCTACTAAACTGGATATTTTAAGATTAAAGTCCATTTCAAATTCCGAATACTGACTGAAGGAAAAAATCAGGCATACTCCGTTGGTCCTTGATTGCTAGTCGTGCTGATCGTATCGTTGCGTTCAATGCTATGCAGTGCAGTGAAAACGATGCCCTTTGAATGCAAGAGCAGAATTCGGCAAAATCAAAATGCCCCACCAGGCACCTGTTTCCTTCAATTAATTGCTACAAATAGTTGTTCCATTATAACTTCTCAAATTTCAACACAAAGATTTTACTCATTTTTTCATTGACCAGAACAGCTACACTGTAACCTTGCAAGCCAAAGGATATGAATGTAGCACACGGTCGTCGACTTCCAGTTGAAAATAAACTTGCAGAAGAAAGAAAATGAAAAAGAGACCAGTTTACTAGCGGGAAGCATCAAACAAGGCATAACGAGAAAGACATCTCGCATAGCCAAGGCGACAAACTGGTAAAGAAAAAGGCAATCCACCACAAGCGCTGCGAAAAAGGTGATGCCAAAATGATGGGGTCACAGACAGCGCAAATGATAAGACGAACGAGGAGAAGAAGCGTCTTCATTCGGCAGGGTGTAAATTGTACGAACCTGGCTGAGTGGGTTAATACGCCGCCTTGTTCAATGCTATGCAGTTCAGTGAAAACGATGCCCTTTGAATGCAAGAGCAGAATTTGGCAAAATCAAAATGCCCCACCAGGCACCTGTTTCCTTCAATTAATTGCTACAAATAGTTGTTCCATTATAACTTCTCAAATTTCAACACAAAGATTTTACTCATTTTTTCATTGACCAGAACAGCTACACTGTAACCTTGCAAGCCAAAGGATATGAATGTAGCACACGGTCGTCGACTTCCAGTTGAAAATAAACTTGCAGAAGAAAGAAAATGAAAAAGAGACCAGTTTACTAGCGGGAAGCATCAAACAAGGCATAACGAGAAAGACATCTCGCATAGCCAAGGCGACAAACTGGTAAAGAAAAAGGCAATCCACCACAAGCGCTGCGAAAAAGGTGATGCCAAAATGATGGGGTCACAGACAGCGCAAATGATAAGACGAACGAGGAGAAGAAGCGTCTTCATTCGGCAGGGTGTAAATTGTACGAACCTGGCTGAGTGGGTTAATACGCCGCCTGACAACGACACAATGATGCATGCATGAGCTGGTTTAGTTTCATCTCCTTCAGATTGCGGTCATTCTACCTTTCCACAGCAGCGCAACCAAGAAGCGTTGAAGCACTTTCTACTGTTGCGTGACTTGCAAGGCTGACGGCCAGAGAATGATATATATTTACACCTGCACTGATAACATATTTATTTATCATAACAGTTTTACAGAAAGAAATTCAGTGGACTAGCAGAAGATACAGCACATTGGGTGATATAAAAGTGCTTCTGTAGAATTGGCATTCTAGGGTACATAGCAGGTCGATAATGCATCTAATGGAGCACAACGAGACTGTACCAAGCAATCTAAAGCAAGGTGCCCATGCTGTAGATAAGCCGTGGCGATCATTCACTTCGGAATAAAACGTCCGGGGGTCCATTTGGGTGCTCGTCGACACAGTACAGCCTAACAAGTGAATCATCATTATGGTCCCATGATGCTGGATGGAGAGCTAAATTTTATGGGGCGATCTAGACATATCTTTCTTTTCTTGTCCTGTTTCGGTGAGGAAGTAAACATGTACAGTCTTGCAAGAAAGGTTTTGCGGTGGACCATAGGAGCAGATATTACCATCCCAGTAAACTTGAATAGATGTAGCTTGAAAACTTTGCCTAAGAGAAGCTTTGGCCACAGCCATTAGCATCCCAGTAAATCCCTTTTCCACTTTCACAAAGTGACAGATGCCACTATGACCTACTTAATAAGTGATGTTAGGAGTTAGGACTAAATGTTGACAGGGATACTCCTGGTAACGAAACTGAATATTGCTGGCAGGTGTATTTGTAATGTGTGTACATATCAATGCTCGAGAAATTAAAATTGGAATAACTGTCATGCAAAAATTCTCAAGTGCACCAATTTTCTGTCCTCCTCGTCATACTTACACCTAATGTATTTCCTAAGAATGTAGATAAGTCGGCATTCAATTTACGGTAGCGTGCTTTCATGATTGACCATCTTGAACGGAATTGATTTTTTTTAACTAAATGGTGAGATTACGATAATCAAATTCAATCCAAGTAGATCATATATCTAGTTTTCTATACAGACTGGACCAGCACCAGATCCCACACATCATCCATAAGAGCCTCAGTGAAAAGATAGAAGCAACTTTTTCATGAAAATAAGCGTACCGTAAGTTGTTTCCTCCACATGTTGAACCTCCTCTTTTTTTTTTGAGCAATTGAACTTCAAATATTTCACTGTACAATCGATCTTGAAACCGGTATCGGCATGGGTATCTACCACTGATTTACAGGGGCAGGCTCTCACTACACCTGCAACTAATTAATAATAGATTTGTTAAGCCTGTCAACAATAACTGAAAACTAACGTTGTAGAGAACAAATTAGGGAATCTGCAAAAGGAAAAAAGAACTCCTCGACACTGTCTTAGGTGCATAGCTTATTGGTTCCAATATCAAATAGGTGAAGTTGCACAGTTCATTGCAGCATATTAAAGAAATGCGAATAGGTCACGAAAAGAATAATGTAACACCCGTCTTATAAATTAGAAAAAGTCCACCCTGTACCCTCCCAATCTTCAACGAAGATACCTAAGATGCATGAAATTCGATGTCTCAAGCCTACCAATAGGCTGGTGCTCAGAATTACACAAAAACATTTGGGACATTGCATTGTGATAAGAATTGTCCTTGTTCCATGCCAAAATAACGACTGAATCATTTTGTAACCATAAGTTTCCTGTTTCTGATATGTGCTCTGTTTGAAGTGTTGCAAAAATACTCATTGAATGTGTTGGCACCTGGATGTTCCCCATAATCATAAGCATAGAAGCCCTTGAATGTAAATCAGCTAGGTTTAATATGAAATAAACAGTGCAAGTTCCATGAATGAAAAAGAAAGAAAGGCATCACTGAGGCCCCATTGTTATATCTGGCAATGGAAGAAAGAAAAAAGATAAAGATATAAAGTAGAAATAAGGGTATTAAGTTGGTGGTTGTGATTCTCTTGCCAGAGGAGTCCAGCCAAGATTGAAAGCTATACAGAAATACACACTAAGTAACATGGACAGACATTGCTCCCCTCCCATGTTACCCCCATCCAATTGTTGTTCCCCACTTGTGTGGTTGTGCCTCCCCTTTGCACATGGCCTCATAACTAACCACTTCTCTTTTTCTCTTTGCCCATCGTTAACACTTAACATTGCAACTGCAATTAAAGAGAGGTTGCTTGAAAGTGCAACCACCGCATATATCAACTAAAGAATACAGTGAGACATGCAGTAAGCACTAACTAACTAGGTTGTCTAAGAACAGAAGCTAAGTACACGATTACCCTAGACATAAACTTCGGGGAATCAGCGAGAAGCGATCTATCTCGCATCTTGCACTCAGACAACAAGTTAGTTGACAGGTGATGGAAATGCAAGATACTCTATACCAGTGGAAGTTCCCATTATTATGAAAGTGACAAGATTTATCACTTCACTTTGATGCCCATCTGTGCTAGCCTTCGTTTTCAGGCAACCTTTGAGAAGCTGTCATCATGTCACCCATAATATGTGACAGAAGCATTCGGACGAGTGGTCCAGCTGTTTAACCAGATTATAAAATAATACTCACTCGTTCTTTTTTTCTTCATACCAAATTTTGGCTAACGGGTGTCAACAGAAAAAAAAAAGCACAGGGGGAGTAGATTATAAGGCCACGAAGACGATACACCCACAGTAATAACTGGCAAAAAGGACCCCCACAAAATGGTAATGCTGTTGTAAAACAGTAAGAGGCTCTAGAACAAAAATTCTGCCACTTTGCCAGCCATGCAAGTGGAATATCCTTTTGAGATGTCATTTTGTACAGGCAAAGTTACTCACTTTGTAGGGAAAATAATGCATAACAAGTTAAATATAAGTAGTGTTGGATCAGATCTACTGGCCTAGAATAAAACATTTTTTACAAAGTTGATTATGATGGATAATTGACTGATAGTCACATTTCCAGTGTAAGCTGGCCAAGTAGCAATTCATCCCCTAGACCCCGTTCAGGAATCTTCACAGAAAATAAACATTCAATTATCTATGAACTTCGTCATAATAATATTATAAGGAAAACGTGTAAACATGATTGGTTATGTAGCCATGGATCTTGGTATGACGCAGTGCATGCTGAACCCAGTATGTTTTCTTTTGCTGGATTATATCAACTTTGTATGACATTCCAAAGCAAGTTGGAGTTTCCCAAAAGAAGAAAATATTCCAAGCAGCTAGGAAATTTGATGGACAATTGTAAGTAATAATACGTGCAACGGGTCCTCTGCCCTACGTATCATACCACCTCGAGTAAGTGTTCAGGAGAAACCTGACACGATTGCAATCCTTTTGAATATTTTGTAGAGCCAGTTAATAAGTACTTTAGGAGGCGGAGGAATCGTCATTCCCCACCTCAAGACTGCCGAAATATTGGCTCAATCAGTAGAGATTCTGATTCATTTCATCCAATACAAGAAAACCACGTTATATACCAAGGATGCAATTTGTATTTATCGACCAAACACAAACTTGTATAAACATTACCCAAGAAAAAGTTGTGACAATGCAAGAAGCACACTCTAATACACACTATTTCAACAATTTTTAAGTAGTCGAAAGACAACAGGCATCTACTGTGCTATCTATATATTATTGGATTTCAATTGTGTAATTTAGTTTCTTATCATAGATAAACTTGGAGTTAAATATTTGGAACACAAAGATAATTGTGGTTTCTTACGATTGATGGCAATCTAAGTGTTGCTGGGATTATCCAATATAGGTCACAATTACAAGTGATCGATGGCAAACCTCATAAAGCGGATTTATAGTGCTTGCTCATTTTCAAGTTCTAGTTCGGATTCAAAATCAAAATCATGAACTAGCAGTCATTTTGAGCAGAATAACAAGTGAGATCAGTTTCCTAAATTTAAAATGAGACTCGCACCGTACATGAAAGAAGAGCAGCATGTTTTTGTTCATTCTCTTCAATGAAGTGCACATCTAAACTTCAGGGTGTCAATTAGAAATGCAGAAACTAGTGCTCCTAAATTCCGAGGCAAAGGCCACAAGGCAAGAGAACTCCATGTCTGTGAGGCATTAGGCTGTGTGACGCGTTCCACTCATTATGCAGACCGATTTGCAGAGCACTGAAGTGAGCAAAGTGGCCTGGCAAGCACCAAGAAGAGCAACGGTGGCTGTGACTGGAATGACAGTGGCAGTCTGAAGAGCCAAGAAATAACCATAGAAGTGACGAACAGCAGTCGCTGAAGCTACAAAAGCGACGGGCGATAAGGAATCAATATTACTGGCACGGTAATTAAGGTGTATCATTAGCACGATGCAATGGCACCGACGTAATTTTTTTAGATACTATTCGAAAATCAGTACCTAAACAATTATAATGTAATGCAACGGATAGAACAGAGTGCAGTGGGAAGCACAAAGAATGGAAATCCAAAAATCGATTCTCACCAAGTAACAGGAGATACCTCCCACCATCATCCACTGTTGTGATCACAGATGGAACAGCCCTGGTAAACGCGGATGTGAGCGCTCGCTTGCTCGCCCCTCTGCCCCCTCCGAATCGAGAAGAATCTTGTCGAATCGAAGGGGCCAGTGAGGTGAGAAGGGAAGCGCCGCATCGCTTCGCCTCTTCGCCGCAGGACGGTGGAGTGGCACGAGCAGGCAGAACCCCTAAACCCTAACCCGCCGTGCTCCATTGGAGATCAGTAGATCACTTCGCGGCTCGCGCTCACTCCCCAACTCGAACTGGAATCTGGAAGAGGGATTCCGACTGTCCCTGGCAAGGTGGGGCAAACCGCGGCGCTTGGGCTGGGTCTCTAGTTTCGTCCATTTCCAGTTTAGGCCGAAACTGATAGAGATGAAATACTTCTTCAGGCCCATTACTGATTTGGGCCCGGATGTACAGCTCAAAGGGAGCGTTACATGGTTATTTGGGCCAGATTCGAGACGTTTCTCTGTATCTGTAGTGAGCCATCGAACAAAAGAGTTGAAGGAAGCGGCGCTTTCAGTTCGAAAATAAAAAACTGGAGCTGAGCTTTTGAATCCAATATCAGTTTGCCGACAAAGTATGATGGGCTACAAACAGTGTATCTAAAACAATCCACGAGATAAAGCAAACTTAAACTAAGGTTTGGTTACCATATTCCCCTAGAAAGTTTAGATCTCTCTCTATCCATTGCACCAAACGTTGCGAATAATCAGTAGCCACTCCGTTCTCAATAATAAATGAGCTAATGATCCAAGTAATGAATCCTTCTAACGTAGTTGCAGGTAGGTTCTCTTTCTCTCATTTGATTGGAAACCGACGCGATTTGAGAATGCGACGGAATGGAGAGAGGGCCCCTCAAGGATCGCACACCCTCCTCTGCTCTGCATATATTTTGAACTTGTTCAGCCTACGTTGAGATGTCTTCTTCTGGCATGGGCCCCGATCAGTTGAACGCTTTGTACTAATGGAAGGAAGGGTCACGACCGCCCTCTTGTGATCCGATGTGATTATAGTGGACTTCAATTTTTTACACGTTGGATGGCGACGTACGGCCCGACAGATATAGCATGCAGCCTCAGGTTCTGCTTCCTTTTTCTCTGTCTTTCTGATGAATGGAGAGGGGGCTGCTTCAGGCTTCAGATTTCTGGTTGTAATTGTGCGATTTATCTCTTTCGTTATCAGAGATTAAGTAGACACATGAGTGGCCTCTGACTGATTTGCATTATCATTCACATAAAAGAATGTCACCTAATTTTATTCGTGTCAAATTGGGCATGATTTCCCATATTTGTTTGAGTAATTGTTTACCCAAACGTCTTTTGGAATCTAGCCTTTTGGAAGTCTATACATTCTTCATCTTTCTCAAAGATGCCACCACTGCACAATATCGCATAAGAGTACTACTAGCAGTTGCCAATCTAGCTTTTGAAAGTCTATTTATTAGCCTCTGGCTGGTTACCTGTACCTAACGAAGGCATGCGAACGAACGGCCGCTGTAGCAACCAGCAGCCTAGCATTAGCGGTGAAGCTTACATTCACTGAAACGACATGAGCTAGAAAGGCTATCACGAACCGCAGGCAGCATTACGCTCACAAGTCCTAGTGACGCATCACCTCTAGCTCGTCGTCTCCTCTCCATGCCTGCCACTGATTGTGCAAACAGGATATATTCGACGGGAGGCAGCGACCAACCGGCATCGGAATAGAAACGATCGCGCCAAACATTCTGCAATAGTAGCATTAAGTGTGCTCTTTTCAGTCCTGAGACTGTTCCGGTTGCTTTTGTTCATCGCTCGAATAACCTTTTCTGTCTTGATGAGAATAGCGTACTGATCAGCTGCCAGCCACGTGATTGTAGAACACCTACCAGCGAAAATCCTGCCTTCGTAAACAGATTAATATAAGCACTGTTATGCATTCATTCCTGTTCTTCCTTGCATCATCAGACAGAAGGAGCCAAAATGACGTCCAACAGAAAACTCTGATCTTGTTCATGTCAGCCAGCCAGCCGGGGATCGGATAATGATCCCCTCTCAGGTCGTGCTGATATGTGCCGCCGCTCAGGCTTGGTGCTTGACCGCCGTCATGTCCTGTTGCAGGCGGACCACGGATGGATATCCGATGCCCTGACGCGGCACCAAACGGGACCAAATCAAACCGACACCTCGCCGCGCTACCTCCGGCACTGAAGGAAGCTTCGCTCAGGAGGTGGGAGGCAAAGCCTCCCCTCGTTTAATTATTAGGTACTCCTAGTTCAGTCCTGACGAGAAAAGAGTGACCGAAGAAACAGCACGCTTGCTCGAGTTTCAATTTACTGTCATTTTGGGCATTCAAATGCATACAGGTGATGTAGTAAAATGTAGTGTACATGTATCGTTAGGTAGTCTGATGGGACGTTAACCGCTATGTGATCGCGAAACGAGCAAGGCTGTTGGGCGATTAGATTGTGCATAAGATTTAAGCTGTTTTTAATAGCCAAGGAAAGGAAGAAACCGAACATCGCCTTTTTACACAGGATGCTAGCTTTAGTGACTTTGTTCCATTTCACCGTTCGACGTCGCAGTCCAAGCAAGCGGCGCGCCCCCCCTATATATACCGGCCGCGCCAGCAGACAGCTGCACGCGTCTCCTCTTCCAAGCTCCAACTGGTGCGATCAGAGAGAGAGAGATGCTGCTGCACAGGCACGGCATCCTCTGCTGCGGGTGTGGGAGCAGCGCCGCCACCGTCGGCCGAGCAGGAGCAGGAGGCTTGGAGACGACGGACAAGGCTAGGGGTGCGCGTCAGCTGTCGTGGGCGCAGGTGGAGGCGATGACGCGAGGCTTCACGTCGGCCGTGGTCGGCGAGGGCGGCTTCAGCACCGTGTACCTTGCCCGGCTGCAGGCCGGCGGCGAGCTGGCGGCCG
>LAPY01001286.1:52034-68281 GCA_000970635.1 Eragrostis tef
GTAGCAAACATACTGAACCGCCTCCCTCCGGGCAGCCTTGCGGTCTCACGCTGCGTCTGCAACAAGTGGTGCGCCGTCATCGACACCCGACGCTTGCTGCGTGCCGGCCTCCTCCCTCTCCGCCTCGATGCCTTCTTCTTCTTCTTCTTCCGCGCGGAGATAGAACGTGTTGACACATACTTCTTCGCAAGCCCCTCCACAGGGCGCCGAATTGGCGGATGCCTCACCGACTTCCTAGATCGTCCTGTCGACGATTCGATAATGGATCATTGCAATGGCCTCCTATTGCTTTGGGAGCGGGTGGCTAACCCTGCCACACGGCAATCGGCACACCTACCTCCCTTCCCGGAACCATGTGTTGAGGGCTTCTACAGGAATTTTTTTCTTGCATATGATCCCATCGTTTCCCCGCACCACTATGAGGTAATTCTTATCCCCATAGTTCCACAAGGAGAAATCAATGACACCGAATTCAAGGAGGAGTCGGAGTGGCCACCGTCCACATTCACAACACATGTCTTCTCATCAACAAAGTGGAGGTGGGAGGAGAGGTCTTTTGTTGGGGAAGGGGAGGCTGCTGGGACCATTGCTGACATGCACTACGATTGGGAAACACGCCACCACCATGCCATCTATTTACGAGGAGCGCTCTATGTGCATTGCCACAACAGCTCTATTATGAGGTAATACCCTTAATTAAACTTGCATTGGATTTCATGTTTTGGTTTTCTGGTGATACCAATTAAGCTAGTTAGCCTTCGATCTCTGACTCACCAAATGAAAAACTAATATGTTTGCAGAATAACCTTATCTGGGGACAAGTACCGAATGATTAAATAGCCAGCAGAGAAGAAAGAACATCCTACTTACTTGGGAAAATCAGAGAAAGGGGTGTACTATGCAGAACTTTCGCAAGGGCGCACATGGCCCCGTTTTCGAGTTTGGCTGCTCAATGAATCATGTGATCAGATCGTGTGGGTTTTGAAGATTGACACCAACCTTCAAGCAATGGTGGACAATTTTCATATCGATTACAGTACTAGATATGGCACACCATGGGTTGTTAACTACATATATGGGGATGTGAAGATGAATCTGAACGGGACTTTGACGGTGGTATTGTCCTTCCTGAACCTGAGGATAAGGTTGCAACATACTATAGAGACATGATTTTCCTCGGATTTCATCCTTACAAAGAGATTGCTTTTTTCGTTGTATCGTCATCAAAAGTAGTGTCTTACCATTTGAACACCTCAAAGGTCCAAGAGTTGGGCAGCCTGCGTCAGCCAGTAGATCGGTCATTTCCATACACGGCATGCTGGATGGGAGACTTGTTATCTGACAAAAATTAGCTTATGAAAATAGGAGATTATCCGGATGCATTGTTTGGGTTCATGACATAAATGAATGTTTTTTAGAAGGTCGAATAAATGAATGTTAAGAGTGATTCCTACTTATAATAATAATTTTACTTCCATCTTTCAGTCATGTTTTGTTTTTATATTTGTGGCAAACGTTGCCTTTGCTTTGTCTGAAGTACTTTGAAGAGCGAAAAGCTAAAGTATGTAAGGGTTGTTTTTGTTTGGTTTACTTCCAATGTCTGCCCTAACAGCGGGCGGCGCCGCGCGTGACGGAGCGACAGCGCGACGCAAGTGCATGGTGAAAGGACGCCCGTGCTGCATGTGCACCTTCGACTGGAACTGGGACGGATGATCAAGAACGAGGGCCTTGCAGATGGCCACGCCTTCTCATGGTATACCTGCATCACGAACTTGCCCGTTCACCACCAACCGCGCCTTCTGTTACACCCAAAACAGGTCACGTATCAATTGTCCCTGCACCTAATATGTGCAGGGCGCCCGGCACGGGAGCCAATCTCTCTTCCGCTTAGGTACCTCGCCACCAAATTTCGTGTCCACATTGGTTGCAGGCGTGTTGTCGATTCGGCGGCCTGCGGAGGCTGGAGGCGCTTCCCTTGACGGCGCCGCGCGTCTTCTCCTCCAGCTACTTCCGTGGAGCGCGGTCGTCGGAGTGCGACACGCGTGGCGAGGCAGAGCAATGCCGCGTGCTCGCCGCGCCACGCTCCCATGCCGCTCGGTCGTCGGAGTGCGACTTACTTTCCACGATGCAGAGAAACTGCACTACGTGTCATCTCCTTTGCTAATATCATACGGAGTACATTTCGTTCGAGAGGATGAAAGTGAAAACCGCCCCATTCGTCGCGGGTACGTAAATCGTTTTAATTAGTGTTTATTAATCTGGACGAAACCGCAGTCCTCGGCAAAGTTCTTTGCGCGCACAAAATTTCCGGCACATGCCGCCCTGTGACCAACTGAACTGGCGGCATTGTTCCGAATAAATTTCACAAAACTACAACTATTTGCACTTTTATATCATAAAACTATAATTTTAAAATTTATTTCTCAAAACTATAACTATTTCAGTCCTAGCATAAGGGAAGCACTTCCGAGACAGCATGTCCTTCTATTGAGCCTGATGTGGGTTCCGAGCAACACAAGCCTATAATTTTGTAGCTTGGTCTCCCATGTCATTCACACAAGTGTCACATAGGCTGGTCTCACTTGTCAATCACATATATGCCATAAAAGTTGTAGTTTCTTGTTATTATGGTTAAAAATAGTTGTAGTTTTGTGAAATGAAGTTCAAAAGTTATAGTTTTATGATACAAAGGTGTGAATAGTTGTAGTTTTTTTGTAATTTACTCTTTATTGCCTCATCGTTCGCCGTCGCTGCTGCTTGCGAAAACTCAACAGACCCGGCCGCCGTCCGCGCAGAATTTCTTTTTGCAGGCAGAAGCAGTCAACTGCAGACCCCGTACGAAAACGCGCGCCGCCCAAGTGAAGCGACGAATCCAAACCTCGAACGCCCCCAAAAGTCCAAAACCCACCAGAGCGAGCTCGCGCTGCCGGCGCGCTGCTCGTGCGCTCCGTCCGAAACGATGGCGACCACGCTGACGCCGACGCAGCGCTACGCTGCAGGGGCGCTGCTGGCGCTCGCGCTCCGCCAGGCGCAGATCCACCAGTCCGTGCCCCTTGGCGGCTCCAACGGCGCCGACGCCGGCGACGAGGAGCGCGCCAGCTCCTCCGCCAGCAGCGACGCCGCCTCCGACGCCGAACTCTGGACGCACGAGTCCCGCGGCCTCCTCCGCCCCGTCTTCAGGTCCGCCTCCCGCTGTCAGCCTGTGAACTCGATGAGTGCTCTGCTTTCCCCCATTATTAACACTCGCGATCGGTTCCTACTAGGTTCCTGGAGATCGACCCCAAGGCGTGGGCTGGGGTGGAGGAGACGGCCGCATCGCCGGAGGCCAAGCATCACATCGGCGCGGTACGGACCCGATCGTCCTGTGCTCACCTAATTACTTGTTTTTGAGTTTGGGTCACTGAATTGGGCGTTTCGCTGTTGGATTGGTACTAGCCGTTTTGCTTGTGTTGCACGACGGATCAAATCAAAATTGTTAAGAAATCTAGGCTGTTGAGCTGCTGACTTCTCTGAAATGCTGTTCATCTTCCACGCTGTTTTTTTTTCCAGCATTGCATCTCCCAGTCTCACTTCCATTACGCATTTGGCAGTTTCTAAGGATAATCTTCGAAGAAGACGGTGAGGGGTCATCGGATACAGCCGAACAGGAACTAGCCTTGGCGAAAGCAATTGACGTCATGGTAATGACCTTGGGTAATGAGGATACGACAGACATACATGAGAGTCAAGATGCCACGACTAGCAGTTCTGGAGCCGTCGAATCCCCAGAGGCAGGCCCTTCTGAGAACCTGCTTGGAGTTGACAAGCTGTCCTTGGATGATGTTCCTGTTAACAATCACCGCAAGATGGCATTGCTATATGCACTTCTATCGGCCTGTGTGGCTGACAAGCCTGTATTGCAAGAGCAAGAGGACAGGAAATCGTCGCCCTTCAGGAAGGGTTACGATGCCCGACATCGTGTTGCTCTTCGCTTGCTAGCAACATGGCTTGATGTGAAGTGGATCAAAATGGTAGGTACAAAGCTATCCCTTCTCAATCTAGCTGAGTAGCGATTATTGAAGATACGATTGCGCAAAAAAATGTTATGTAGTGAGATATTCCAAGTGAAAAATATCATTACATGCATGTACTTTTCACATTGCTTCAACTAATTCTATACTCATGCATCCTGGCATTATAGGAGGCTATCGAGGTAATGGTCGCCTGCTCTGCCATGGCTGCGGCAAAAGAGCAGGAGCAAGAACAGGAAAACAAATCACCCAAAAGCAAATGGGAAAAATGGAAGCGCGGAGGAATTATTGGTGCAGCTGCCTTGACTGGAGGGGCATTGCTGGCTGTTACAGGGGGTAAAAAGGAATTACAGAAAAATATATATTGAAATGCTAAACATCTCGACACACACTACCCCAGGTGGTTGATATTCTCCTCTATCTCACAGGATTAGCTGCGCCAGCTATAGCTGCAGGATTTGGTGCTCTAGCTCCTACGCTCGGCACAATTGTTCCTTTTATAGGAGCTAGTGGATTTGCTGCTATGGCTGCTGCTGCAGGATCTGTTGCTGGCTCTGTGGCAGTTGCTGCATCATTTGGAGGTTTGTGTAAATGTTCCATCGTAACTCTGATGCTGTTAGTTTGAGCTTTACGATCCGCTGCCTCGGCAGCCTAACAACAACGATTACTTTTTGTTAACAGTGACCAGTTTTATGTTGTTCATGGTAGTTACTGCATTGCTTAGTGAACGTACACAAGTGTGTACAGCTTTAGTGTATGCACACCTTTGGGTGGGCACCAGGCATATTTTACACCTAAAATGTTTCCTGTATGAATTTAACATAGAGGTTGCAACGTTCATATTCCTTTAAATATCTTTGATGAATTAGCTGCTGGGGCTGGCTTGACGGGGAGCAAAATGGCGAGACGACTTGGAAGTGTGAAAGAGTTTGAGTTCAAACCTATTGGTGATAACCACAACCAGGGTGTGAGTTCCTTTATCTCAAGCAACTAGATAGCCATTATCCCATTTAATAACTAAACTAATTCAGTATCTGTAAATGTCATTCATCCTTTCAGCGCCTAGCGGTTGGCATCTTTGTTTCTGGATTTGCTTTTGATGAGGATGACTTCTTGAAACCTTGGGAAGGATGGAAGGATAACCTAGAAAGGTACAGGGAGGAGCCTTTTAATATCATTTCGTCAATCATAACTGCATGTTATCCACGTTTTTAACATCTGTGATATATAGTTAGAGCTGTAGAGCCTCTTACACTGCCGACTAATGTTTGGCAGGTACATCCTTCAATGGGAATCTAAGCATATAATTGCCGTGAGTACAGCAATACAGGATTGGTTGACATCAAGTAATATTTGCCTTTTTTTTTGTATTTTTACGTTGAACTGTCTGCGGACATCTTATAATTAACATTGCCATTGATGATGTAGGACTTGCAATGGAATTGATGAAACAAGGTGCAATGAGAACTGTTTTAAGTGGCCTTCTTGCAGCATTTGCCTGGCCTGCTACATTGCTTGCCGCTACAGATTTTATTGACAGTAAATGGTCTGTTGCTATTGACAGGTACTCGCAAACTATGATAGCTAGCACCTGCTGATTTTTGCAGTATCCATATCTTGATTCCCCAGTATTAGTACGTTAGAATAGCCATACTCTATTTACCATGCCATTGCTTGCCATTAGTATGTTAGAATAGCCATACTTTATTTACCATGCCATTGCTCGCTTAACTAATCACATCCTCTCAGATCAGACAAAGCGGGGAAAATGCTCGCTGAAGTGCTTCTAAAGGGACTGCAAGGAAACAGGTAACTCCATCCGTAGTGTGTTCTATTTTGAGCAGTTAGTTTCTCAAAAATAATGTTCCCCTGACGCCAAATCCTGTCAGGCCTGTAACTCTTGTCGGGTTTTCCCTAGGGGCACGTGTTATATTTAAGTGTTTACAAGAGTTAGCTTTGTCAAGCGACAATGGTATCGTCTCTCTACTTATCTCACCTTATAAAGTTAAGGGTTAATTATGACTTCTCTCACTTGTTTGATTTAATGAATTAGAGGGGCTCGTTGAGAGAGTTGTACTACTAGGTGCACCAGTTTCGGTGAAAGGTGAGCGGTGGGAGCCTGCCAGGAAGGTATGGGGATAATGACCCTGTCTACATTGTGGTGCATTTTTTTTTCTTGACACATTGTTGTGCATATACATTACAATAAACATTTATGAAATCTCAACTCACTATTTGTATCACTTTGCTTGCCCATAATTCATCGCAGATGGTTGCTGGAAGATTTGTTAACGTGTACTCCAGAGATGACTGGATTCTAGGTGTTACTTTTCGTGCAAGGTAAATAGAGTGGGATTTCGTGGAATTATATGCTCTCAGATGCCCAGATTTTGGGTTGGATGACCATGTCCGGCCCTTTGTCAGAATTTTCTAAATAAATCTTAATTTTCTGCTGCAGCCTGCTAACCCAAGGATTGGCTGGCATCCAGGCCATTGATGTCCCTGGTGTTGAAAATGTGAGCATACAAATTCTTGTGCTCCACCTTGAGTTTCGTTTATCACATTTTTTTTTTAACTTTGCATGGCTTCTGCACATTTTACAGGTTGATGTTACAGAGCTTGTTGATGGCCATTCTTCGTATTTGTCGGCTGCGCAACGGATCCTAGAACATCTTGAAATAAATACATACTATCCTGTATTTATCCCTCTACCAGCAGTCAGCAAATAGCAGATGTACAAAGTTGCATAGTAGCATATTTGAGAGTCGTATGAAAAGGTAAGGAATTCTGGATTTAACACAAATGTAACGATCATTCAGAGATGACGATCTCGAATTTGCCTGGGTTTTACCAAAAAATACAAGGAAGCTAACCGTAACCAGTGGTGAATTTATGTTGGTATATAATACAAAATCTTTGATGTTCCGCTGCTTCGTGGGCAGGGTATTTAGTAATACCTCTATGCTAAAGATGTACTCCTTGCTACAGTTGAGTGGAGCAGAGATGGTCATGTACTACATTTGACTACATTGTAATTAGCCTATACAAAAGTTCTATGGGAAAGAATTTCAAATCCTCTATTTGGCGCACTAAATACAAAATGCATTTCATCACAAGTACGTGTGGCCGGCCATGGTTGGATGAGAGTGGCAGCTGAAACTTTGGGAATTCCCAAAATTTGAGCCTAGTGCCTTATTTCATAAAGTTCTGCAATGATTATGTACATGTTTCGTGCTTAAGGCATGATTCGAGAGGCATGTTGCCAAGTGCATCTGGTGCGGAAGAAAAACACAAATAAACGGGCATCAGTATATAACTATGACGGTGCTACTATTATAAATTTGTTTCTGAACCTAATTTTCATCATCTGCCTAGTACATATACAGACGCCATCAACAAATATCTACCACCAATTTTGGGGTACAGCAAGACCAGTTAGCTCACAACACTTCCCAACTTAGTTACATCTCGATCTTTGCTAAGAAACACCGAACCCTGGTAGGTTGAAAAAGGCAATATGGAACAGTACATTCTTCATCATTGTGTCAACAGGAGAGATCAGAAACTAGATCGATCAGTCAGGCATCACTTTTTTCCAATACATCAGGCGCATCAGAGCATGAAGAAAGCACGGGGATACAAATTCAGTTCCATTGAACCGAACAGAAGTTGCAGACCAAGCCCAAAACCGAATCTGCTTCGTGGGCAGGGTATTTAGTAATACCTCTATGCTAAAGATGTACTCCTTGCTACAGTTGAGTGGAGCAGAGATGGTCATGTACTACATTTGACTACATTGTAATTAGCCTATACAAAAGTTCTATGGGAAAGAATTTCAAATCCTCTACTGCAGATATCAAGGATGCAGGTAGCTACAAGATGCACCCTTCCTGCAGTACCCACCCTCATGAAATTTACATACACCCCTATTTTGCCCATTCAGAGTCGATCTTGACGACCCACCACTGCCAAACCTATCAGATCTACTCCTAGAGTTATTTGAACTAAGAAGCCAAGATTCACTGATTTCTGAGTACCTGCCTCGTCGATGATTCTGTTGCCTCCCCCTGTTAGCATTAACATAAGGTGGGTTCAAGCCCTTGTTGATGTTTCCAATGGCCTCGCCTGAACTAGAAACACTGGAATCGGTGGATTCCTGCTTCCTTGATGCTTCCAAAGAGCTTTTACTTGAGGTCGCTGCTTTTTCACAACCGGGTAAGTAGAGACTCTGGTTAGTTCCCAAAGCAGTAACCACAGATAACCTCTGATCGGCTGATGGCTGCCAACCAACTATTCCTGTGCTCTCATCTATTGATGGTGTTGACACATGGTTTGGTGTTGATTTGACCTGAATACAGGGGGCGGTAAATGTCATAGAAGGTCATATAGGGAGCAAATGACATTTAGATACTGCAAAATAGTACCTGCTCAGGCAGTACCCAATCTGTGGCAGCACCCGAGAGTGCCTGGTTCACATTTTCCCCCGCTGGTGTTCCTCCTGTTTGTAAGAACTCAATAATTCCATGAGACGTAGCTACCTCGTTGATATCAAGAGTTTCATTTGCCTCGGTTCCAAGATCTGCTGGAGAGAGAACAGATGATTTAACAGTCAACAATGTAGAATCAATCTTCCCTCCAAAATAAAACACACTATAGAATCTCCAAAATAAAACACACTATAGAATCAATGGAGACACGACAAACATCGACATGCTGACTAACCAGATGAAGGTTGGAGCGCAGGAGTTGGTGGAAGCAATGACCACATATCATTCACTGAATCATCCTGGACACCCCATAGTGTAGAATCAACAGCATCACCTTGATAGTAACTAGGTTCACCCCAAGGGGACAACACGATAGGGCTAGAGCATTGTGGTTCTTCCTCAGCTGAAGCGGCTAAGAGATCCTCCAATGCTGCTGTTCCATTTTGTTCCATTAAGGATTCCAAGACGTCAGACACATCTATTGACTCAGCACCACAGGAAGGATCAATTATCATGTTCTCCCTAGTAACAACAGTAGATTCGCTGTATAGTTCATTTTGAATAATTTCTTCCACACCTTTAAAATCTGTTAATGTGGCATTTAGTTTCCCAGTTGGCGGATCAGACTTCGGCGATGCAAAAGCATCTGGTGAGTCACCAGGTACCTTAGTTGTAAAATTCTCAGGCGATGTTAATATTGACCCAGCGTTATCCACAACTGGCTCCTTATTCTCAGGGATTGGATTAGAATATTCCTGTTGAATGTCTTTGTTATCAGGAGAAGCAGTGAAATCCTTGGATTGAGGAGACAGACAAACTGGACCATTTGATACATCTGTTTCAAATGCTGTTTTCTTGTTCAATGTTTCCTCCATCTTGCATCCACTGAAAGCAGATGCAATAGTAGGTGCATTTTCAGGCGCTGCTGACATTAACACTGAGTCATCCGCAAGAGGCTCCTTATTCTCAGATCTACGAGCTGGACTAGGAAATTCACGCTCAATATCTAGATTATCAGGAGAAGTCACCAGGGAAACCTTGGACTGAAGAGGAGCAACGGAACCATTTGATGCATCTGTTTCAAGTGTTGTTTTCTTATCCAATATCTCCTCCATCTTGCATGCATCAGAAGCAGATGCAGTAGCAGTAGTAAAATTTTCAGGAGTTGGGGTAGGACATGCACGCTCAATGCCTTGGTTATCAGTAGAAGATACACGAAAAATGTTAGAGCCAGATGACTGATTAAGAGAAGCATTTAACGCATCCATCTCGAGTGTTTTTTGCTGACTCAAGGTCACCTCCATCTTGCATGTATCAGCATCAGATGCAGAATTCGTCCTTAGATTTTCAGTAGCCGGTAATGTTGGAAGTGAATTGTCCACAGCAGGCTCCTTATTATCAGACCTTGCGATTGGTCTAAGATATTCTCCTTCAAGATCTTTGTTGCTAGATTGAGGATAATGATTAGCTGAAGAATTCGATGTGCCAGCCTCAGGTAATTTTTGCTGATTCACGATTGCCTCCATCTTGCATGGGTCGGAAACAGGCGAATGAGTATTAGCTAATTTTTCGGGTGATGCTGGTGTTAAACCTGAGTTGTCAACCGCAGGCTCCTTGTTCTCTGGTCTTGGAGTTGGGCTAGGGAACTCACGTTCAATATCTTGGTTATCAGGAGAAGATATAGGGAAAGTCTTAGATTCAGGAGACTGATTAACTGAAGCATTCGATGTATCAGCTTCAAGTGTTCCTTGCTGATTCATGATCTCCTCTATCTTGCACATATCAGGAGATGCTGACGGGGCTGATTGTGGACTGCAGACTGGAACTCTTTCTGAATGACTCAGCATGCCAGATGGCGAACTTGAACCTCTATCTTCAATAGGAGTTGCTGGAGCACAGCTCTTAGGCTTTTCAGAAGCAATAGAAGAATGATGGTCATCAAGAAAGCTTGGATTGGTTGTTGAACTTAAGCAAGAGCCATCATGTTGACTCGAGGCGGTTCTCGACTCGGATGGACTCCAAGCAATTACAGGATTGGGGGCATCTTTCCCTACTCGTTGTGTAGGTAGATTTTTCGACAGATCTTTCACAGATACTCCTTGTGAGCTATTTCTAGGATCATGTTGACTTTGCAACCACAATGTATGCTGATTGTGATGATGAGATGCTACATTACTATTTCCACTATAGCTCATTTGCACTGGGACCGAACTTCTCCGAGCACCGCTGCTGTGATGATGGTTCGATTCACCGGAACATCCACCTTGTACTCCATCCCGGTGCAAATCAGTCTGTTCATACGGACTCCCAGGAGAATGAGCGGACACTGAATGCTTAGTCTGGAACTGTGCTTGGCTCTCCAATGTCCGAACATCCTTTGGTGGAACAGAACTAGTTGATAGTGACAAGCAATCATCTGGATAGTTCACACTTTCTCTTTCGGGAACAGAGTACTTGTTAGTCTGACCAGTTATTACAGAAGAATTAAGCATACTATAACCAGAAGGGGATAAAGCATTTTTCTGATCCACATTTGGGCTGTTTATGTTAAGATCGATGCCAGCTGCTGTTGGTTTGGTACTTGTAGTAACTGATGCGGTCTGAGTAAAAACTGTCTGTTGCTTTGAAAGCACTTCAGTCAACAGCAATGACCTCTCTTCACTCTCAAATGTGAGCCATACCCTCAGATCACGTGGGAAGTAAGTAGTCCACTTGGATAGCTGCAAAAGAGTAAACGGGCCCTGAACATTCCCAGAAGGATCCTTGTAGTGCCATACTTTCTCTGGCTCTGTTTCACTTGACACTGTTAGAACAGAAGATGAAAGTGATCCAGCTTCATACACAGTGCTGGGTTTTGGAATATCTGTACCATTTGTAGGATGAAATTTTTCTAATTTTCTACCTGTCCTTGAACCCCGAATTGTACTTTCCGTAGACAGGTTTTTTGGATGGTGGTTAGCATCATCAATCCTTTGTGTATGATTTTGCATAGAGTTCGGATATTTTGATTTTCGTCGAGATTTGGTTGTATCTGCTCTTATCCGACTTATATTCGTTCCAACTGCACAACATAAACAAACAATGACCAAACATTAAAAGTAATTAATGTTAATGTCAGAAATGTTACAAATTTTCCATGTATGAGGTGCCTGTAGCAGAATCAATTGAAATGTTCCCATCATGATTTGGAAAGGATGCAATGCAAGAATACAATGCAAAAAACTTGTATTGCAGGGTTTCTGGATGTTTACTGCAACATACCATGTGAAATTAAGCTGCTAGATTTATTTCAGGCAAGACACCTACTAGGTAATTCTAATATTTACTACATAACATAAGCATGAAGATTTCGCAAAAACGGAAAGATATCCACATACCAGATTTATTGTCATCCATTTCTTCAGCGGACTCGTAATTAGGATCCATATGGGAGTCAATATGCACTTCTAGAACTTCATTTATCCTGCGAGTTCTTTCTTCAGAACTGTTGAGGAGCTGCAGCCTTTCCACGCACTCTCGAAGGGTATGACTTAGTTAAGGATCCCAAAACTATCCAGCTGAACGTAGCAGTCTGGTTCTCTATGATGGAACTTGAAGTAAAATAAGAAAAATAAAGATATCTTATACTATCACAAAGAATGACTATTACGGGTAAACGATTACCAATTATTAGAATCATCACGCCTCTATCTTGAACAGACCATGGCAAAGCTAAGACAAGAAAAGAAATGACACATAGCCAACTATGGATGAAGGAAAGAAATAGCTAATTATTAGAATCATCGTGCCTCTAAATTGCATAAAATTATAAATGACGCACAGCCAATTTTGGATGAAGGAAAGAAATATCTATGCATGTTAAAAGAAAGCCTTGCACACTAAAACTTACATACAATGGCCCGATCAACCAACAAAATTATAAGCACCAGAAACAGTAGTAATGCAGACATATAATAAGGTAACAACTAACGAGGATATTCTTTTTTACGCCCTGTCTCACTTGCACGGTCACGAAGATGCCCCAGCCTCTGCTTTTCATTTTCCAACCACTGTAAGATTGTAAACAGCAGCGAGTCAAAATTGAGATCTTTGTAAAAATTAAAAAAGAAATAGTTGTATCAGCTGGTTTGTGCTTACATCATTCACTCTAACAGATTGCAAGACCTTCGCTTTCTCTTGAATAGCTCCCTGAGTAATAAAAGAAAGTACAGTTTAAACCTATGCAAATCTTATAGGCCAGAAATCAAGTAGCGCAGAAGTGTTTAGTCTCATGTAGCAGTACCACTTTCAGTCGACTAATTAGACCGTACTTCATGCTCTGTCTTAAGCGATTGCATTCCTCCTACAAAGGTAAATGTGGATATCATCAAAACGAGGTGAGGATGAAATCCAAGGGATGTTCAACAATGGTAAACAGCTATGACCCATTGGCCCAGAACAAGGCGAGAACAGAAATCCAGGAGTGGATTTCAAATATTAACTTCTGAAAGAACTAGGCACCTAAAACCAAAAAACACTGTTGTCGAACAAACATGTCTTAGCTGATCCATTCTATAACCACCCAATTATATGTAAACAAAGTGTGACATCATAAACACCAAGTATATTCACAGCAGACAATGTGAGAATATTTGGAATGATTGCATATCCGGCCAAGTCTAAGTTCCAAATATGAAAGCTAAAATAGATATAAAACAGTCAAGCAAAAGATTCAACCTCAGTAAAGTCCTGATTAGATATTGTATCCATCGTGATAATCTCCTTTTTGTTTAAATTTAATATCTCAAGTACAAGGTTTGTTGTCTTCTTCCCAATGCTGTATTTTTCAGGAACCTTGAGTGCTCCTGCAGAAAACAATACGAATCAATTCAAGGTTAAAAGTTACATAAAAAAATATAAAGAAGAAAATATCGTACCGACAACTTTGACAAGACGGTACATATCTTGCTTTTGACCAACACCAGATATTTTTATCCTCACAAAACCACCATGAATTTTGTCCGAAAATGCAGCATCATCAATTAGATCCTCCATCAAGCTGCGCCTCATGTAAATTAAATTTATGTTATGCATATCAATTGCTGCATAAGCCTCAGGATCAACCTGTGGTTCTCTTTCCATCTTTCTATGCAACCTTCTCCTCTTTTCAGGGGACGATTTTGCTGCTATGGCACTGTATCCATTGGTATCCATTTGAGTTAAATTAAGATCAATGGCAGCTTGGCCATTATCGTTTACTCTTGAAGTCTCGTTCACAGGAAAATGCATTTCCAAAAGCTTTAACATCTCAAAGTGAGCAACACGTTTTTTATTGAACAAGCGGTGAAGTCTTGCGTCACAAATAATTTGACTTTTCCTCTTTGGGTCACGGAGGTCATTCTTCTTAATATATTCAAGCAAAAGGGTCTGAACCTCAAATTGAGACATAAAAGATCGATCACCATCTCGCACGTGTCCTACAAACTCCAACAGCTCTGGAGATGCCCATTTCATTTCTACAGGCAAGGACACCCCTTCACTTGGAACTTTTGCGGCTAGATTCCCAGGATCTCTAATTGCAGGCTCAACCTTTTTTGCAGCGGTGCCACAATCTGGAATCACCTTTTGCCGCTTCCGACCCTTTTTCCTAGATGAATTGGTTCGCCTTCGTTTTCTTGAGGAGCAGTCAGAGCCAGCATCATCGTCATTGATATCATAAAGGTCGTCTGATGACTCCTCTTTCTCTTTCCTAGCAGAAGTGTTAGGAACAGTCCACCTGCTCTTGGCACTAGTAAGTTCTTCCAATGTTAATGAAAGCTTCCCCTTCAGGTCTACCCAATATAGCTTGAAAAGATACTCCCAGCTGTTAATGTCATCAAAATCAACCTGCAATTGACGCAACATGAAGAATCACTTAACAGCGCATAGGACAGTGCACTAATTTTTCTTTTCACTGTTCTAGCGCAGGTTTCATCTCTAGCATACCCCAACTTGCTTGGGAAAAAAGGCTTGGTTGTTGTTGTTGTTCTAGCTATGCATTCAGTCACTAAAGGCTGAAGCTTAAAGTTGCTGTCTGCGCCAGCAAATTTCTTTTCACATGCATTAACAAGCAGTCAGATACCGGAGGTCGTTAACATATCAGAGTGAAGAAGTGCATGTTTCCAATTTTGAATTCGCTGTATACTATTGCACAGAACATGAGATAATGGTCCTAACATGAGATAATGGTTCGATGGCTTTGTGGATAAGGCACTTGCATAATAATCTGAGTAGCACTAAAAGAACAGGAATGACCACTCACTAAAACATTGCAGTAAATAACACAGCTACAAAGAAATGAAATCTTATTGGATGAATGGGGCAATTGTTTTTCAGATTAATGGCAGATTTACCTTTGTTGCAGCTTCGTCTTTGGATTCTATTAGAAGTATAGTACCAAAACATGTGTCACAAAATCCCTTGGCACCCCTGACACTGAAGAATTTGCCTTGCCTGATGCACACTTTGCAGAGGGAGTACGTACAAGTGTAGCACATGTAGTGCACTGCCTTTTCACAGCTGCTGCATATGTGCCAACCTGATATACAAAACATCAAGAAACACATAGCAGTTCAGTAGGTTTACATAGTGCCAAGGTATTTTACTTCATGAAAACGCATATCCCTTCACCTTCTATTCCCCAATGTTCCAAATTAGCTAAGCATCATGAAAGAACTATGTATGATCACAACGTCATAGATAGCTATGTGATAAGTTGAGAAACAGAACTAAACCAATTTATCCAGTTCAATAACAAAAGCAAGAAGAGAAACTTCATGCCCACAAACTGAAGAGTCAAGCATAACCATTTTGATAAAACAAGAGCTGATAGTATATGTCAACAGTTGATAATCCATAGTGAAGATATTAAAGCATACCCCACAAACAATAATTCGCCGCTGCACATGAGATGGTCTACTTTTTCCTTCGGAAATCTCTTTATTTGTCAACTATATAGATATAAACATTCACATTTCTGAACAAGGGACTTATTTAATGGAACTCCACTCAAAGCGAGGGAGTATAGACTCATGGTGCTAGCCATCTAATTGTGAGGGATGATAGTTGTCCATCCAAATTAGGAAAGTTAGCTTTGCTAAGATTCTATGAGAAGCTGTCAGCACACAAGTCCCATGGAAAGCTAAGGTCTCATGTAGGCGCATTCAAAACTGAATCTATTCTCTTAGCTACCCTAGAAATTTGCAACCTAGTGTGTACCTTGAAAGTTGTTTGTGGAATGAATATAACAAGTGATATGAACCCAACATGTCATGCTCAATTTTAGTCAGAATCCTAAAGGCAAACAATCCCGTTCCGTCATAAGTGTTGCGTTGGGTGGATGAGGTCGCTCACCGCAGTTCCACTTGGTCCTGGAATTGAAGAAGGACTCCTCACGCTTGATGCACGCCGGATGGTAGACCTTAGGGCATCCCCTACAGCAAGAGACAAAGACGAGCAGCTAGTTGAGTTGACAGGGCAATTCGCAGGGAACAAGTGTTGCTTGGGTCTCCGGGAGGTTGGGCAGGCAACACGCACCTCCGATCGCACACGACGAGGTTTCCCCCGTCGAAGCAGATGAAGCAGACGACCTCCTCCTCGTCCTCCCTCCTCTTGGCAGGCTTGGGCGCCGCAACGACCACCGCCCCGTCCTTTTTCTTCGGCGGCCTCCCCCTCTTCTTGGGCACGAGGGGCGCGGTGACCGGCGGCCCTTGGTGCGGCGGAGGAGCCTCCG
>LAPY01001286.1:68864-81534 GCA_000970635.1 Eragrostis tef
GCGAGCAGGGGAAGCCGCGGCGGGTGGGGTCCGCTGCGGGAGGTTGGGCCGGTGGGCGGGCGGGCGCGCACGCGAGGCAGAAGCGAAGTGACACATGAGACCCGGGTCAGTGGCCTTTTCTGCCCGGCCCCCGCAGATTCTGATATTAAATTACCAGACCAACTTGTTAGGTGCCGTTAATAAAGACGGAGAGGACTACTCGCGCACGCTGCACGCCACTAGCACGGGACGGCGAAGCAAGCAAGCAAGCAAGGGAAGGAAGAGCTGCCGTGGTCCGCGTCGTGATTCGCGAGCCAGCCCCGCGCTCCACGCCCTCGCTTTCTTTTTCCTTTTTTCCGCTGCGGCCTTTGACTGACCGGTTCCGCTCATCCTGCTCATGCCCAGCTTGCGGTTGCAACTTGGAAGAACGTGGACTCTGCAAAGCCGTCGGCTAAGGCAGAAACGGATTCCTTCAGTTGCTCTAATTTTCTTCTCTCTCCCCGCAAATAGAGAATAGGAGGAGTACAGTGCGAAGATGCGTGGCCATGTCTTTTTGTATGCCTGTTGATCTGATACACGTGCGTGTAGGCGTGGGTTTGCACGGCATGTGCCGCGCTTGCTTCGGCCGTTCCTTTCCCACTCCTGATCCTCGATCAGTAAACAACAGCAGCGGAGAGCCGAGTGCGTTGACACATCTGGCGTGTCGGGAGACTCGGACCCGTAGTCACAGTCACGGGGCAGCGCAGCGCAGCGCAGCGCAGCGACGGATGATGGACGAGCCGCGCGGCAATCGCGATCGGATCCCATGTGGCGTCAGGACGAAAGGGAGCAGGGGGAAGAGCTCAAGCTCGCGCGGACGTCGCCATCGCCAGCATGTGTTTCTTGTGAGCTTCAGAATTTCGTACGAGGGGCAAGGAAATCCAGCGAATCACCAAGGATTCAGCGAAAGGCTACCTGACGCTAGCTCCCGACGGAGCCTCTATACGGCTCATGGCACGTCGGATTCCTTTGATCGCAGCTGCACCATTGACATCGGGTGTCCGAGATAAACAACATCGCATGTGTCGAGACTCGAGAGTTGAGTGCCCAGTGCCCTCGCGGCTTCACGGTTTGGATCATTAGGAACACGACGCCAGTTTATCTGACACTGCATTTTCACATCATCACCCCTCCGACAATCACAAGTCATAACACGCGTATAGTAACAAGTCGGAAGTAATGCATTGAGAGGCACAGATCACAACTAATACCCACATTCGTACCCTTCCTAGCCACCAAAGTGTAAAATGCTCTCGGAAAAACAGAAGTTCAGAAATGGGCCATCCAGTTTTTTGCAATCGGCCTTGTCAAACATTTGCGAAGGCCCATGGACAAGCACATGCCTCTAGGATTTGAATTGCCACCGTTCAGAATTTTGATCACAAAGTCTGGAAGAGAGAATTATTCAGGATGGATTGGAATAGTATAATACCAGACAGAACTACGTAAATGCATGCTCCCCGATCGCCGGAAAAAAAATAACAACAGTATGCAAAATACCCACGTCACAAAGCACAGAGACATGCAAGTGCACAGTATTCACAAAGCAAAACCCTATTAATTTCTTTTTCCCATTTCCAACCTTTATTGGTACAAATTGTAATGCAATGCGCGCATATGGCAACTTTACAATCGGCTTGGTGGAAAACCTAGCACCATATATAAACACACAAAACTATTGATATTCACCACCAGACCTCGACAATACAAGTTATACAAATAGGTGGAGAGGGGAGCATAATGATGAAACAACAAATTAACATTACACTATGACAACTGCTCCATGGAGGGGCCTATGCGAGGCCCAAAAGAATATAGTGCATTCCTGGCGAAGAATCCAGCTGACACTACTCCGCCAGCCCTTTCGTCACTGATCTTCAACCACGGGTCGTCCTGGTGGCAAGATGCTTGTGGAGATGTTAGATCTTCATACTCAACAACTGTCATGTACATCAAAATGCTATTGCGTTCCTCTTCTCATAACAACCCAGCAAGCATGGCACCAGGATCATTGTATGTGGCAGGTGCTGCAGAAGGCAATTGTTGCTGTACTGGGGTAGGAGGCGGGGCTGCCTGAGTCCTTGGCATATCAATTATATGTTCCTTTATGAACTCTTTCAACCTGTTCAGAAAAATGTTCAAATCAGCTTCTGTAATCCCATTAGCAAGAACCATTTTCAATAGAAACAGAGCAAGTTTATACTCGAATGTCAAGTTTTGGTCTCCTGAAGCAACTGTCAGCCGGAGTTGAGTCCTGTCTTGTGGATCTGTTTCAACTCTTATCTACAAATGCAAATAGTCAAAGATCGGCAACCAAGAGTTAACTCTTGCCAAAAACAATGCAAGTATACCTAAACGGGTAAAAAACAGTCATGTACAAAATTGCATGTATGCAAATGAAATATTTTCCTGTTACAATCGAGAAAAAGCAAGCTGTAATTAGGAAAGCAGATAAGAAGACGTTTGAACTTTCACTGATATATACTCAACCCTTATATTGCTTTACTTTTCATATGACAAGTCTGAAAAGCTCACAAAGAGTTATTCACATATTGTCAAGGATCACAGACTGGAATGTCAGCTAGCTTAGCTACAGCAAAGTACATCCAAGAATCTGAAAAAACTAGGGTGCAGCATTTCCTAAAGGTTGCTAGCAGATATTGTATCCATTAGTTCCGATGTGCTAACAAGTACCAAGGACAACAGAAAAAAAAGCATAAAAATACACTGCATCACTAGTCAACAGAGGCTATAGTAAGCATTGAAGATATCGCGTGTTCATAGGTCATGGTATCCTGAATCTAACTAGATAGATGAAGGGCAGTGGTTTGGCAGATGGAAATAAGCCTAAAGGAAAAATTGCTCGGGCAGAATCACAACACATATACAAAACTAAGTGACCCAAATCGAACTGAATTGTGCCTGTGAGTTACAATCAGGTCAAAGACCCATGATTCAGCTTGCACTGAGGATATCAGGCTATAGTTGATCTCATATAGCCAATATTTGGATGACAGTTGGATTGGACTAGAGTTGAAGTTCAATTAGTTGTTTAATGGACCAATGCCACAAATAGCTCCAAAGAATATTGCAAACACAACTTTAGCACAGGACCCATTTCTTCACATAATTAAAGTTGACATTCCAAAAAATTAATAATAAATCATCATGCTTACCAGACAAAGCATGGCTCGTGTTGCTTCAGAGAAGAATGTGGTGCACGCAACCAGATTGTTCGGGTTGTTATCCTAAAAAGAACAAAAGTTCAATAGTTTGAAAAATAAAACGGATCAAAATGAGGGAAGAAATTACACTACATACAAGTCCGGGAGAGACAGCCAAGTGAAGGCTCATGAAAAGATTGGCCATTTCCGGAAGAGGCATGGGTTTCACACCTTTAATCTGTTTGTTCACACAATAAGATTGTCACTAGAAAGAGTGCTCCAATAACCACTAAAACCATAATCCTAACAAGCATCTTTCATTTCTATAACTTGTACAAGATCCTTCTAAAAAGTTAATTCCATTTACCCTCCACGGCATCAATAAGGACTTACCACTTCTTGGACCTTCAGCGAATGAACAGTCAATGCTTTCCACTGGGGGAAGAATTCTTCTGGGGAAAGAGTTATAGGTTGCAAAAACTTGTTTAATACAACAGGGAGTCGAAGTTTGACATCCACCTGCAAAAGAAAAGAACAGGCAGTACTGTTACCTTGTGATAGGGGGGGAAAAAAAAAAGAGGAGTGTAAATAAACATGATGGCATAGATCAATCACCAGCGCAGTTCCAAATGTATAAGAGAAATCAAGAACAGCAACATCTCTACTTGCACGGAGATTCGCAACCTCAAGTGGAACTTGCACCTAGAGAAAAAAATATATATAAAAAAAATGTAATGAAAGAAAAAAAATGGAGAAAACATGAAAGGTGCAAAGGCATAATGCATCACTTGGATACCTGTGCTCTTGGAGGAATGGTATCAGGAACTGACGCAAGTTCCATTTTAAAATGACTGGGTGGCAAAATCAGTGCCCGCACCGACATTAGAGGTGAAGTATTTTTGTTCCCCATAAAAAGAACAAGACGACCATGATGGGCACGCCACTCAGCTTTTAAACCAATCTAGGTACAACGCCCAGTAGCAAAAGGAAATTCATGTCAAGCATTAAGATAAGGCAGATATGGAACATGAGGATAAAAATAGCCTAGTTTATCTTTAGTGGTTATGCACACCTGAATGTGAGGATCCTCGTACAGTACTCCACTATCTTTTGTGCACAATATATGGAACTTCTCCTCAACATTGACGATTGGCTACATAAAGCATAGTTCATTTGGAAGGTGTCAGTAGAAGAGGACATCGCCATCGTTACGTATCTCAAGAAAGTGTTAAGTACCCTAGTACCTGAACTGAGTTGGACTGATCATCAAGGGTAGCCAGAGCCAAGTCACCTACTGAATTTTGGTTAGCTTCGGATACTTGGGCAGGATGTTGCTCAACAGGAGGAGGACCTTCTATCGCAAGAGGACCCAAAAGATCTGCCAGGAGGTCCGCAGGAGAAGCAGAATGGGATGTAGAAGGATGTTCAACTTTACTCTCAATCTTAATCTCGGGAACGCTTGTGGCTTTGCTCTCAACATCGAGGGGAGCCCCATTTTCTTTGGGAGTTTCAACGGGAGGTTTGGGAGCTTCTTCATAAGTCGGGGTACTCTCTTGAATATCAGAAATAGTTTGACTTGGCATCTTCACAAGAGTGAGATGATTTGAAACTGGTGCTGATCCATTTGCAGGGGGGTGATCAGCAACAACAAGAGCACTGGAAGTATGTTGCTGACTTCGTAGCTTAATCGCACTCTGCTCTGCCGTGTCAACTTCCGCATCTTCAGCCTTCTTCAACAAAGCAGACTAGATTTGACAGAAAAATCCATAATTAGAAGGAGAAAAATCATTTCTAAGTTCTGAAGGAATTGACCAAAAGACAAACATATCAAGTAAAATAATGAGTTTGACCGGTTGGCGTGTAAGTTACCTCACGTTCAGGAAATTTAGGCATTTCGGCCAACACATCTGCCAAAGCAGAGCCTTTCCTGATTAGTTCAAAATATTCAACTGATCTCTGCTGTATTTCAACATCGATATAACTTTCATACCTGGAAAAGTAATTCAAACAAGAACAATAATTTTAAAACACACAAAATGGTAGCAATTGTCAAAGCTGGAAGAAGCATTTGTTACTTTTTAAATATTGTCAGGATTTGTTGCTGCAATCCCACATCAGGAGGTTGAGTGTGCATCAATATCTTGGCATAGGATGAGAGAAGAATGGCAACGGTGCTTGTCCTGATTAAAATTCAAGAATACATAGATTACAATCGGATAGAAAATGATACTGAAGTAACTCAAATATGTGATTTCACAACTTACGATACTGTTGGAAATTTCTCATTTATAATAGCAAACAGCTCCTTCGGGCTACAACCAGGTCTTCGGGCCAAAAGATGACCATACTCTCCAAGAAGGTAAGCGCTCACCTGTGTCAAAGAATAATAATGTAATGCAAGCAAGAAGATGTAACACATAAATACAAACGGAAAGGATCAACAGCTGTCATTCTGCCAATCAGAGTTCAATCCCCATTTTCGTAAACAGATAAAAAGGCATATAAAAAGTTCCATTTAGATCAAGACACTACCTTGACCATTGTCTCGTGCAAAGCAGGTTTGTCAAGATATTCTCTCGCCTTTGCTGCAGCATATGGCTGAAAACATTAAAAGAAAGTGTCAAACAGTAAATTCAACAAACAAGTTAAGAACCTTTGCAACTAGATAAATGGGAAAACCTGTAGATCTTCATTGTTGGTGACAAATTGTACCACTCGATACCATATATCATCACTGACAAAATCTCCTGCTTTGTCTATAAGCTGAAGAATAACATCAACATACCTACAGAAATAGAACATGGAATAGCAAAAACTTCAGAAGAAAAACTAGGAAACTCACAATGCATATCAAACTAATGTACCATTCACTACAGATATTAGCCTACATGACATGCATAAATCCAGAAAAGTAAATATCAGGTTGGACACAGCTTAATTATGGGCACAGCAAACAGCTGAACTTAATGGGACCAGAAACTTCTACTTTAGGCAAGCAAAAGTCAATGAGAATGCAAACAAATATTTACAAGAAAATCCAGCTATGTAATGTGTGGGAAAAAGGTAATCTACTCACTTTGATAAGTCCATTGCATAAGTCTGTCTCTAAGCCAGTCCACATTTATCCTAGTTTACAATGACTAAATGGATTTCGCATTTAATTAACACAAGGGCTTCTTACTAAGCTCTTTGATTATATCAAATGACAAAAGGTGCAAAACTGGGGTAACAAAAGAGGATGGCAAAGCCATTTTAAGGTACACATTAATGGATATTTTATATTTGTATCAGATGTATTAAAATAAATTACACTTCCAAAATGGAGTCTGACTGATCCTTTTGCATCTGCCCTTTATAAGTTCAGCAAAAATAACCAAACATCATTCTGTAAAAAATCATATTCCTTGGATCAATTAAGTTGACCGGCTATCTTCTTTTCAGTTCTAAAAAAACTGCAAATTTAGGCCATTCAGAAATATCAAAAGGCATAATCTATCAAGGCTATAAGATCATAACTGAGGCCAAGAAAAAAGGATATGGGCATGTTCTAACACGTAGCATGACAGTTTGAAATGCCCACATCAATTGGACAAAAGCCAAAAATGACAGTAACTGGGTAACTGGGCTGATCTCATCATCAAACTCTTACCATGAAAGATCTGGAGCAAATTTCTCCGCAAGAATAGCTGCCTTCAAAGCCAGCTCTTCACGCATTGCAAATTCGGCTGTGTTAAGATACTGAGGGAACAAAAAACATGACGGTCTTAGGAACACCATAGCAAGCCTAACAGGCACCACAAATAAACAACAGGACAGCCCAGCATCACTATCACAAGATCAGTTACCTGCAACAACTCCTCAACAATTTCCTTCGCATTTGTAACATCACACATACCATATAGTAAATCGAGAGCCCTCCGTCTAATGCTGCAAGGTAGTCATAACATATAGATATTAGCGGCTGCAGCAAAAATATGATTGTAGCACACTTTTCAAAAGAATATCGACAATGAGGCAAAGAACTACTCTAGATTCCATCCTTCACGTGAAAAATGTTTTTTTATTATTAGAGTATAACCATTACAACCATCCAAAATCACCTCTGGATGCCAGAGATTGCAATTGACTTCAGGCATTCTAGGACCACAGGTAAGAGGATAATGAAGTAAGGCTATGTCGCTATGATAAAGAACAATAAATACAAAGTCGATGGGTAAAATTTGGGACTAAAAGTGTAGCCTCTGAAGCCACCCTACATTGTTCAGAATACCATTTATGGGAACAGTCAGGATGCTCATACTATCCCGTTCAGTATTCATAAAGGCTCATAAATAACAGAGCAAGAAGCCTCAATACCTGATATCTGGATCTTTCAAAGATGTAATGATTTGAGCCTGGTGTCTTTTGATGATATCCTGCACATCCGTTACTAACAGCATCCTAGCCATGTTTTCCTGCAAGATGAATAAAATATTGTTACAGCTACAATATGGTAAAATATTTCACTTGCACAGCTTGATGTGAATGCAGGGTATACCAGCATATATAAATTAAGAATAACCACCGTTCGATAGAAATTCACTTACTAGACCAAGATACCGAATATTTGGCTCCCGGACTGCAATAAACTTCCCAAGAAGAGCAACACACTGCGACATCATCTCCTTTTCAGCATCCAGATGCATGACCTGTAAAGAAGCATTGTGCATGCAAACAAAAAATGTTCAGTCAAAACGCGATCAAATTACCAATTCTAACTAAATAACGTGAAATATCAGAGCCTATGTAGACAGATGCAATAAAATGGAAGTTCTGTAGAAAAGGAAATAGTAAGACCAAATTGCTGGAAACAATCATAGCAACTAATTCTTAAGGTTAATATAAACTCACCAGAGCAAGAGCTTCAAAGAGAACAGCATGTGACGCATTATTCTTGTTGACGTTTTTAACAACATCAGTACCCATCAAAATGCGTTGTAAAACCTAAACAATGACAACAATATTGTTTTAGTTCATATGTTTTTGTGTGTCGGGAATACAGTAGTTGAAAGAAAAGGTTGTACCTCAAACAGCGCGCGCCTGGCATTGGGATCTTCAATAGTAGGGAAGTATTGAAGAGCTCTCATTGTCTTGACCTGCAAAATAATTTTGTTCAATAACAGATCAACAGCATGTGAGAGTAAGACATTTGCATCCACTATTCACATCAGTTTTTTTTTCAAAACGCCAAGAAGAAGCCAATGCATCATGGTAATTTGATTTCGTGGAGAAAAATCAATAGTATCAAGGGTTCCTAAAAGTAGCCTTCACAGAATGTAGTGTTTAGCATGTCTTTATGACTCGTAAAAATCCGAAACGAGCTCTCCATCAAAACTTGCCATGTATCTTCAAGATTTCAAAATTGCTATCTATCAGGAGGTATATATATACTAATGCTTCTTTTGCTGTTTATATGTGTTCACTCAATGACTATAAATCAAGCATAATCATAGGTAATGGACAAAACTGAAATGCAGATATTGCCTAGCTTCGATGGTAATTCAAGCCGTCTGGATGGATGATGGCATGAAAAGGAAGTACCTGAAGCCAAGGAGATGGAATTCCATAGTATGTGTATTCTTGTGGAATATCTTGATTTCTAGCCAACCTCTCCAATATTCTTACACATTTTGGAAGGCAATTCCAGTATGCTTCAGCGTTGTTGGATACTAATGAAACAAAAAGGCTCATAACAGATGTCAGCACACCTAGATCACGCTCATCCAGAAGTTGTGCCATCCGATCAGCCCTGATAAACAAAATTCAATTAGACAATACATTAAGTACAGTGGAATTTAGATATACTACAATATCATTACCAGCCATCAATATTTACGACATCAGGATTCTTTCTATAAAGCCGCAAAAGGCATAAAGCGGCCTTCTTTCTGACAACCGGGCGGCAGCTGCTTGAAATCTGACAACCATAAGTTGCTTCATCAGTAAAATTGTTCATAAAAAATGAAAGCGTGCGAAATATAACATTCACTTACGAGAAGTTTTTGGACATCAGGGGCTAGCGACTCTGAAAATTCTTTCCCACCAATATTGCCTACCTGAAAAATATTTAGTTAAAAATGAAACATATACCGAACAGAAGAAGGCACTAATCGAGAAGAATAATCAGACAATGAATAAATTGTCAACTCCGGTAGAGCTGGTGAAATAGGCAAAACTAAAATGCGGACGAGCAAGCAGGTGTGCAACATGCTAGAAGTGCAAGTTATTACAGAATAGAAACAGTAAATAACAAGAAACAGGCCTAAATTAAAATGAGTGACACTTCATAAAGAAGAAGAGATAGTACAAGGGGTGTGAGACCCTAGTTTAAAAACACTCGGCCAGCCAACATTTATATACAAAAAAAAAAGAACACCCAAGCACCTTAGGCACGCCACCCCGCAAAAGTTGTAGGATGGGCTAAGTAGCTAAGTAACCAAAGTGCACATTCATTTCCAATTGTCTGTAGCAGCAAGATAACACTAGGCTGAGCTCCGTTGAAAGTTAAGTCCATAACAGGATGCTGTAATAAACATTGATTTCTGTTGGGCTATTGTTACATTTTGAAGTCCTTAGCTCTTTGTGACGCTGCAATTTCTAGTGACACAAGTGATATTCCTAGGAATATATGTCAGCGATAAATAGGAGGCTGGTTGATACTCTGGCTTTATTTGCCCTCCAAGCAAAGTATTTGGACCAAGTCACCAAGTCCGCATGAAAACAGAGTAGAAAGAATGGCATACCATTGTTAGTGCTAAGCACTGGAAAGTCTCGTTTCGCCCTATTATGTCATTCCGTACTGTATTTATTACCATCCTTAGGAAATCATTATTCTCATTCAGCAAGCAAGATGTCACAATGTACCCAACCTGCAGCATGGTAATAAATACATTGATGATTTTACACCAAAAGTGAGTAAACCATTTAAAAAACAATGCAATTGCTAAGGATATTCAGACTGCAGAATTTACCTGTTTCTCAGGATACTTTGGTGCAGATATCAAAGAAACAGTTTCCATGTGCCCAAAATCAACATCATAGCCCAGCATATAAATGTAAAGCATTTTCCATACATACTTTTTCTTCTCGTATGGTGATAAGCCCTGAAAGACAAGAAATCATAGATTTTACAGTTAAAATTTTCTGACAATGATTTCGGATTTGAGGCACATAAAGGGGAAGGCTGCAAGTCTGCAAATGCACTTTTAAACATCAGTAGTCAAGGAAAAAAAGGCAAGGCTCTAGGTGATTGAAGTTTTATCTTAAATGGTAATGATTTTTATTAGGTATCCTCCACTAGTGCAACATGCACAACCTGCCTACTATGGTCCATATAACATTTAATTGTTTGAGGAGGACACAATGCTTTCCTAAACGGTAAACGCTAAATGGATGGTGATTCCTCGTTTGGCATTTGGCCTCTTTTCACGGCGTTTAGAAGAACTAAACGGTTTGGTACTATAGCAGGAAAGAAACTAGAGAATAGGGGCAGGCAGGAGGAAAGAAAAAGAAAAAAGGAGAAAAAGAAATGAGGAAAAGGATAAAGGAAAAGGGAGGCATTCGGCCCAGTCCATTAGCCAGCCCAAAAGCGCTTCCCTAGGTCATTAGAACAGGTGCTGCCCCTTCTCTCTCTCTACTGCGCCGCCAGCCACCTCTCTTCCCTCTCACTACCTGCTCCTCTCTGCAGCCCCTCAGATCGACCGGCATGTGCTGACCAAGCGTGTACGGCTGGACAACGGCGTTTGGCCTATCGCGCGGGGCTGAAGCTGCTGCTGTCTGGAGGTGCTGCTCGCGTTTCAGCCGCCGCTGTTGCGCATAAGCCATGGATCTACCGCACAAGCTGCGCGCAGTTCGCGGCGCCGCAACGCCTAGACCTGCTGCCAGCTTTGGAACAAGAAGGGAAGAAGCCAAATCTCCCACTCCTTCACCCATCATCTAGCCAGAGCTCTTTTCGGGCAGAACGCCGTATTGAACTGTAAGTAGCGTCCCGTGCAGGCTGTTCATTCTGTTTACTGCCGTTTTTGACCGATTAAACGGATTAACCATTTACATGTCCAACCTAAAATGCACAGTTGAGTGTCGTGTAGCATTTACACGGCCTACACACTGTTTAAAACCATTTACGAAAACACTGAGAAAACACAAGTCCTACAGAGTATAAAGAAGTCAATGGATTTGTGTATCTTTAAGCTCACATGTTTCGACCACATTGATATGCCCACATGATTAGGTAGTATAGCAAAGCGTGGTATTGTTTATTTTACCATAAAACTATGCAGCTCCCTAATGCAGAGACATTCATATGGTCTGTACATGGCAAGTCTAGATCAATCCCATTTCATTTGTCAAACAAAGTTTTTGCAGAAGTATAATGCATACAGCATGCAGTGGAGCATTTATTGGACTTTCTCTATCAGAATTCATAGCATTATTTATACTCTATAATCCCACGGTACCACTTCAAATAATATTGAGGATCTAGGAAAGCAAACTTGTCAAATTTAATCCACTATAAACATAGAAAATAGTGTTGACATTGTTTTTACGAATATACTATCATAATCCTAGAAAAATCAATGGTGAGAATGGGAGACCTCAGCAATGTTTAAACTAAAATGATTTGGTAACAGAAGGGAACAAACTATCCATATTAGTTCAACATTCAATAATGCAAGGTAAAGAATAAGATTAGCTGGGAACATCCTCCTCAATAGATAGCTGACAGGCACACTGCCCACACCTAAACCCCACAATCACTTCCAAGAGAAACCTAGCCTACACCAGTCACAGTCTGAGTTAACCATCTAACGGTTGCAAACTTTATCTTGCTTGAATGTTTCAGCAAAACATGATCTAGACCAAATGTTATCGTGGTTCTTCCTATTGGTCAGCCCAATGGCTCAAATCCAACCCTCTGAGTCATTTCAACGATCAGCATTGAGGAAGGTTATAGCAACCATTCTTTCACAGTTAAGACCCAACATTGCAGTTACAGTTTCATCAGACCAAATATATCGTTCAACAGAACATCATTTTAGCAGACAGCAAACAGCTTTGAAGCTGTGATAACTGAACACAATCCACCATGGCTCAGGCTGATGCGGAAATTCCCCTCCCCAACTTACTAACAACTCAGTCGCAACCATTCAGCTACCTAGCTCTTTTAGAAGGGGACAATTCGAGCAAACTCTCAGACGTGGTAGTGGCACAACTCAATTCCGCAAATGCGTTGGCACCTAACGACTCTCAAAGTGCGTGGAGCGGAGGGTAGCAAGGGGCTACTGACCTTCTCATTTTTGAAGCGCGTGCGGATGTTGCCGAGCTCCTTGTCGACGCGGAGGCGCTCCTGCTCCTTGTTGTGGCAGTTGCGTATGTCGCTGATGAAGACCGACAGCCCTCGCATCCCCGAGAGCGCCATCCCTTCCGCCTCCGGCAGCCGTCGCCGCCAT